>VUJU01005824.1:0-12346 GCA_009835225.1 Aphis craccivora
TCATTTTCACCGAATACGCGGGTCATCAAGTATATTAGTTTTGAGCAATTTGTAACTGTACATTATTGCAACCGGTGTCCCTTGTGACCGAACCGGTCTGACCCGCGATTTACATAATACATAGATCCGGCCGATACAGTCGTACGCCTCCCGACGTCAAACGTGCTTGGTGCAGCGGTTTATTCGTGGCTATCGACTTACGATAATGCCGACCGACTGTATTCCGAATCTCATCATATTATGCAAACAAATAGTTGGCTAACTGCCCATTGTTATTTAATTTTTAAAAATAACTATTACTTTTAGTAAAAGCTGATGATTTTTCGCGTGGCGCGAACAATATATATATATATATATATATATATGGTATATCAATAACATTTTTACCTTTCTGAGTAACAATCGAGTTTATTGTTGAAAACTTGACTGTATAGTATAATATATTGTATAAAATAATTATGATTTTTTATTGCATTATTTTTTTCAGGTGGTATAACATATAACGTAGTTCTTTGAGTAGAATACCTATGTGCTTTGGTCGATACTGGTTATTTTAATATACAATACCAATATGTTTTTGGGGTGGATAAAACAAATTATTTTACTGACCGATTTTTTGACGCATCAAAATATTTTACATTCATACAATACTCACCGTTATTATTATTATTGTTCGTTTGGTAATCAGAATATTCGTAAGGTTACGATGAAAGTATACCTTGGTACTTTTTAGACCATAATTTTAAAAACATTTAAATAACTCAATGGTTTTCCATTCAGCAAAGAAAATTTTAAGTTATACTGTTGAACGTTTAATTATTATTCAGTTATCATTATTATTTATTATTAAAATGTATCCAGTTTATAAGTTTACATAGTGACTAGATCAGGGTTGTCATGTATTAGATATCATGCAGTACTCTGTACAGAAAACTCATTATTCTCTGTTTTCTTGTTTCGAAAATAATTAAAGATAATAATATTTTTGTTTTAGTTTTAGATTCTGAACGAAGTGAAGAATGTATTGATTTTACAATGATGTGTGTTTTTTTTTTTTTGTTTTTTTAGTTTTTTTTTTTTTTTTGTCTGTGTACAGCATAACTAGTCGAAATAATGCTCCAATTTCAAACTATGGGGGTGGTTTCCGATGTAAAAGTGAATATTCGTGGTGCATTATAGAGGTCAAAAGTTAACATTTTCCAACAGTTTTCAAAAAAATCGAGAAAAACAAAAAAAAAAATGACAAAAAAACGGGAATTTTTACGCAAAACCAATTTTCGACCAAATCGATTTTTTTATGGTTGTAATTCAAAAACTAATCACTGAAAATACTTGAAATTTTCACCAATTGTTAATGTCAGTGCTATCTATATATAGTTCAATTTTCAAAAATTTTTGACTTTTTTTTAGTTATTTATAGACCACTGAAATTTTCGATTTTTTTGAGAAATTTTTTTAAAGTGTCGATAAAAAATTTTTGGATGACTAAAAAGTTTTGAAAATTTAATACAAGGTTCCTTAGGAAATGTTTTTATTGTAGCTAAAAAAAAATTAAAAATCGCTAGTCACAACTTTTTTTTATAAACGTTTATAGTTCAAATTTTTACGAAATCTGTCGAAAACGCGAAAATTTGCAAGTAATTTTGAAGTTGAAAAATCATAAAATTTGTTGTGTTCATAACTAAGGATGAAAATTATAACACTTAGTTTTTCATAAGTTTTCCTTCAAGTAGCTATAGAGAAAAATTATAACATCATTATAGGAAAAATGTTATGTGCGTTGAATTTTAAATTTTAACGAAATAGCGTAACGATAACGATTTATCCCAAACGATTTTAAATATTTGTTACCATTTAAAAATTATAAGTCATAGATACATGAAAATTTTACCAGTTATTAAGATTCGCGTTTCCTTTACGTGATTTAATTTTCAAAATATTTTGAATTTTTTTGAGCTATTTATAGACAACTGAAATTTTCAATTTTTCTGAAATTTTTTTTTTGATGTGTCGATAAAATTTTTTTGGCCCAATCAAAATACTTGAAAATTTAATACAAAGTTCCTCATAAGTTATTCTTATAGTGATAAAAAAATTGTAAGAATACATAAGCACATTTTTTTTTATTAGCATTTAAAATTCAAATATTGACAAAAATTCGTCAAATTCCTGAATATTTGCAAATCATTTTGTAGGTATAATTCATAAAAACTGTTGTATAAGTAGCTTAGAGTTGAAAATTGAATACAAGGTTTATCATAAGTTTAGCTTACAATAATTATTATAAAAGAACTTAAGTTTTGATGTTTTCAGGCCATTTAAACATAAACCACCTTTTTCACCAACCGTTCGAAATGATATTCTAGGCTGACAAATCATCTTCGTTCAGAATCGTTTTTCGTATACAATGATAAATATCAATGGATTCAAATTTAACACTCCTATAATATATAATAGTGATCCACACGGTACCTAATGTACAGCAGAGCGGTACCCACTTGCCTGCTTTTTTTAGGTTAGTTTTATTGATTTATAAGTTATTTCAGTTCTATATGTATATAAGCATATTAAGTTAAGGTATAGAATATTTTTATAACTCTACCTAGTTGTGTACTCTACCCTGCCGTCGCCGTATACGTTCAGAGTGAACCGTATGGGCCTTTGAGTTGGTTTAAAGTCACCGTGCATGTGAAAGTTCGTGTCCGGCAGCCAAATGTCACCCTGGTGATGGATGCCGTTCAGAACACTGAAAGCTGTCTGATTGGGAAACTGCAACCTTGAATCATACCATTCTTGTTGCAGCAGAAACTCGATGTCATATTTCTGCAACAAAATGACATATTGCGTGATACAACTGCAATAATAGCAGGTTATATAGTTTAAGCCGTAAAACGGTGATCATGGTTTGATAATGGATTAAGAAAAAATAACTAAAATAACTATATACTCGTTTACATACTTAGAGCTTAGCTTGAAACAAAAATAATATTGATACTACTTTGCTAATGTAATAAAAAAATTACGTTTCTAAGTACATTAGTTCACTTTCCACATCCCTTAATAAACAAAGCGACGAACATTTCGAAATATTGAACTACATAACGTTATTCTTTAACAGAATCCTGGTACATTATTTTTATCAATTTAATAAGTTAACTATTTTTATGTTAACAAAAATTGAGTTTCACAACTTCTGTACCAAATTTTTCATTTGAATAATTCCAAAAACTAATATACTTTCAAAATTAAAAAAGTGACATTTTTTAAATCCATTTAACAGTTTTATAAAAAGGTGTAGTTTAGCCTGTTAGTTAAAACTATATACCATCAAGCGACATTCCATTTAAATTGAAAATAGGGATACGTAAAAATATCTGAAAAATTCAGTTCTACCGCATGTCTCTCCCATCTAAGTGAAACACTACGTCTCCCCTATATGCGGTTTGAGCTAGTCGTTAATCGCGATACCTGCTCTAAAAATATATTAACGCGTCGCATAAGTACAACGGTCGGCCGTGCTTTATAAATAACGGAAAATATACGTATAAACTATATACGTACTTCGCATATAATGTACGATGATAATGCCGACGGGGCCGTTATGTAAATTAATCCTTGGGGTGCTAAAACGCACTAAACAACACGAGTATACTTGGCAAATTGCCCGATTTTGGGCTATGGTGACGGTGCATGGATATACACGAGTAGTTCATCAGTGTTTAATGCCTGCATGTTATAGAAGTTTCCATTGTCCGACATGCTGTGAAAAATGTTAAAACACCAGATTCACCGAAATATATAATACATATTACACAACCTCAGCATAGTTTTCGAACGAAATTAAAACGAAGAGTTATGCACTTACACGGAAATAGCGTAAATGTACGTCGTATTTCGATTTAATTCAGAATATACGTAGGTAATATTCAATATTGTATGTATGCATTTTCTTCCATCATAAAATTCTAAACGACTTCATCAAAAACTCATTTCTAGAGATATGATATTGTTTACCATCGTTAGGTTAGGTTAGGTTAGACCAGGTTAGTTAGGTGGTAGACTATCGTATATTTATTTTTCTATTCGAAAATATTTTAGAAAGTGATTTATTCGAAATTTTCCAATAATATAAGTTAATTATGAATATTTTCTCACAAATAAAATTTGGTTTTGACTATAGTTTAAATGAATTATGAAAAACACTAACTAACTATATTATATTGTAAAAAATATGTTAATTTTTTTTTTACGATAATGAATCGGATGATCGATTAGTCTCCCTCAATCCACGAACAGACAATTTAGCATGAACATAATAGGTTCTATTCGCATTGTTTACAGAAGTAATCCTAATTCATTGTCTTACAAAGAATACTTTTCTGAAGTAGAAGAATAAGTAAAAAAAACTTATCTCTGTTGTTAGATATTACATTATGTGCTTACTTAACTTTAAAGTTGTAACGAACTACTAGGTAACGAATATTTATAGCTGGGTAAATGGCTGTTCAACAAATTATGAGAAAAAAATAACAGTCTACTCTAATAACAGCTCTAAATTATTGTTTAATATTCACAATACAGCTACTAAAATTGCTTTATATTATAATGGTTCATTATGGGTTACATTTAAATATTATAATTTATGTACTAATTTGATATGGTATTTAACATAGATTTATGGTAAGTAACTATACTTTCATTTATGCAAAATAATAAAATACAAAATAACATCACCATATGGTATAGTATTGACGTTTTAATTTTATGATAAATATCCAAACCGTGTATTTTAATAAATATTAAGAATAAAAATAATTATTAGTTTACCAAGCTTGATTCATCGGGGGATGATAATGTAAATAGCACTACACTGACATTGACAATTGAAGGACCTGTAAAAAATATATAATACATGATAATAAATTGTTTTTAAATATTTAATTTATAATTATTTGATATGTAATGTACTTTAGGATTAGTATTTTAAGTAAATACCTATATAATAATACTTTTTTTTTACAGAATACTAAATATAACGTTTAAGCACCGATTTACAAACGATAATTAAGTACTATAATATTGTACGATAAAATGTAATAGTAACTATAATTTGTAAAACTTTTAAGTGCTTATCATACTTAGATTTTTATATAAATACTTGTATAATAAAATATATTGTAAATTTTAATAGATCATAAGGGACTCCTAACTATACAAATATACTGCCATATAAATAAAAATAAAGCTCTTAATAAGCCATAATTAGAGAGTTAGGCCACCTTACACTGTATCCAACTGAATTATTATTATACATTTTAAACACAAATACATAATTATAAATTAAATATTAGGGTGTAACATTTTAACATTTATTAGTCAATTATAATTTATAAGTATACATAAAGTTGTTAAAACCTTATCATTTTATTTTGTTTGGTAGCACGTGGTCAATAAATTGTTCCATCCGCAGTTTTAGGTAAAATCTTATATATTAATTCCCAATATGGCCATAGTAGTGCCCACTAATGTCTAATTTCTAGTTATCTACCTATTGTACGCACAAAAATAAAGAACGCATTATTATTTCATATGGACAATTTTGGTGGATTATACATGTAAAGTAAATACTATATAATGCATTTATTAAATAATCTTTAATTTTGTAATAAAATATGATTATTCTAAGAGTTAATTAAATCTATATATACACAACAAGATGTATTTGTGAAAAAGTACATACATTTACATGATTAAAAAGCAATCTAGCAATCTATTAGTGACACTTAGCTAGTGATTATAAGAGATGTATGGTTTGATAAAATTCTTTAAATCAATTATATATCATGGCGTTATGTTTTTTGTCACTTTCATTTATGTCGGTATAATATGCTGGTTTTGTAATTTAGAAAAAATTTTTTATACATTAATATAGTTTTCCTGTCAACTAATTTAATAACAAGGTATTTATGAACAATAATTTAGAGATAAATTATGAAATAATTAATGAGTACTTTAATTTTATCCAACTGTAAATTTTTTACCATACTCTTTAGTTGTGTTGAATATACGTGAATATTATTTTTAGAATCATCTGATAAATTTAAAGCTAAATGTTAAAGCTAGCAAATTTGTTTTTTGACAAAAACAACTTTTTTAGTTTATGAGAACTATAATTAATTTTTATATACTTCTATAATGTGAAAAATAAAAAATATAACATGATAGATAATGTTCATACATTATATTCATTATGAAATCCATATTGTATATTGTCTAAAATCATAAATTAGGTAACTAATGAATTTAGAAATCTAATTAATAATGGTTAATCGTATTATGCATTATGTTTGAAATAATCACACCATGATATACTATTGAGTTGGTAATAATCTGAATTTGATAGTGTCTAGTTAAATTACTGAGTCCACTATATGTATACATTGCCATGGTAAATCGATTACTAGTTATACCTACCTAAGTGTTTGAAATAGTCAAGTGAGAAAAACTTTAGCGTGAACAGTTTGGGTGGTATACAATTTCCAGCACAACTACAACAGTAATATTTGAAAAATATAGGTATGAATAGGTGTAGGTACTTAATCTGTTATCCACCTCAATTATTAATAATATGATACAATTAATATTACTCCATATTTCATATTTCTATTACGGTTTTCTGTTCGTTGCACATATTGTATGATGTAACTTAATCATCTCTTTACGTTTGACTGGCTATATAAATTCGTTAAAAGGTATACAAATTTGTATGCTTATAATATAATATTTATAAATAAAGTATGCGTATAACTAAAGTTTTTGACAGTTAATATAATTTCTGTGTAGTAAAAATACACTCCAACTTAAATTTTAAAACTCGTAATCTTAATTAACTTTTTATGTAATCAAAAGTATCAGAATAATAGTAGATATTGTTTTATACATGTCCTTAATATATTTTGAATTTTAGGAAATGGATTAAAAATATATGTCTCTTTAACTAAATTACGAATTTCAAAGTTATTTATATTAAAATCGATTATGGCCTAATTTAAAATACACAATCTACTTATAACTAACTAATTTTGTATTAAAAAAAATAATTTAACTAATATTGTTACTCGAATATTAAGTGAAATTTGTGTATTTTGTACTGATTTCAAAGCTAAAAACTCCAAATTAATATAATTATTATCAGATACCTACTTACCATAAGATGGTGGCAATAATCGCTTGTCATAAATATCAGTATTCAATAGATGATCAAGTATATGTTTGTCCGATTTTCCATTTTCAAATCTAAATACAAAATATAAACTTAAATCATTTTTTTTATGTTTAAAACTATTTAATCGATTCTTAAATCATTGAATAGTTAGAATTTTATGAGATAAAAAAGAAGAATAAATATTCGTATCCAAATATATTCAATAGTAGGTATATTATAAAAAAAAAAACAAAAACAACAATTAATGGGTTTATTGTGTGAGTTTTAATCATATTATAAAATCAATTAATATATTGCGACAATTTTGAAAATATTTTGTATGGCATGAGCTCATGTTTTGATTATGTAAGTATGTATATCCATCATAATTTGATTTTCACATTGCGTAGGTTGTATTTTGTAATATTAATTTCGATACCATTTGGTTACTATCACATTTTAATAACACATTAGATCGATGATCTTGAATTAAAATAACTGTAATTTAAGAATTCTAAATATTAATCAATGTGGATTCAATCAAATATGGTTTACAAAAAAAAAAAAAGAAATATTTTTTTTTCTTAGGTAAGTGATTTATTGAAATAAAATAACAAAATACCACTATAAGGTTTTTACACTATCCTTACTTATATAACACGTATAATGCAGATTATATAAATATAACGTGTATAAAGTGTTAAGTAAAACATGTAAATAGTACTTTTTTCAGTGTTAGATATTATTTTATTATATTAATATTAATTTAGCATGGTAAAAAAAATAATTTAAATACTTTTAATACAAATAGGTAAAGATATTAAATATTATATACAATTCAATATATTTTTTTTTTTTGTCATGTATCGATGATAGATCGTCTTAATGATTTCTGTATTAGTTTTAAATTTTAAAATTTACTCAGTTTTAACACTTTTTTTTTTTTTTTTTACAAAACGTCATTCTAAATATAAATTATTTCTATTCAACGTCTAAATTATATATGTAATATTTTTGTTTTGTTTTTAATTCAAATATTGTTCCGTTGATTTTATCCTTATCTTACATTAATGAGATAAAAAGTTCAGTATTTCACTAAAAGTTTTTTAGTTTTGTAATTTTATTTTAATTAGTAGTATTATGTATTAAAAAATCTATATAAGTGCATTTTAAATGTAAACAAATATGTATGTTATTTTAAAATGTCATAAAGTATTAAAAAGTATAATTTTAATGATAACAGTTTAATTTTAATACTTTTAATTTTTATAAATTAAACCCAAACAATATTTTAACTTTATTTTTAACAATACATAAAATTGTATAACTGTATTTTTTTAGTTCTAACATGTAAACCAGTATATAATTGAATAAATAATATCGATTGTTTACGTTAATAACATATATTTACAATTTAAATAACAAATGTATTAGTTTACTCGTATATTTTTCATTTCATAGTATTGGGTACATATTTCTTTATTATATTATATTTTAATTTTAAGGTAATTTTGCACTTCAATTATTTTCTGTACTTTTAGCCTTTGGGGTGGTGTTTAATTATTGACTTAGAACAATAAATATATTTAATTAGATTTTATTAAAAATATATAATATTAATAATTATATTTTTTGGTTGAAAAATTTGAAAATTTAAGTTATTGAAAACGTATAAGTACATAATATTTTATAAAATATGTTGAAACTGTGCTAAGTAAATCAGTGTAGACACAGTAGTTCATCCAACGTATCCGAGTTTGGTTCCAAATACTAGGGTTTAATCACAGAATAGGTGAAATTTCACCTATTCTGTGGTTTAATCGCAAGTACTACACTAGTTGGGTCCGAGATTATTTTAAGATGGTAACAAAGCATCTTAAGTAATTATACAATACAAACGAAAAATATTAAAAATGGTGACATTTATAGACACTTGTTATTCTTTAAATTTGCATAACCCACTACTTATAAGTTATTTTAGCAATTATTTTTTTTTTTTTTTAATTTTCCTATATGAAATATTTCATTGCCAAATAATTATTATCAAGAAAATATAATACACACCATTAGAATTAGTAATGCTATAATAGCTCTAATGCCATATTTATATATATTACCTAGAACTTGGCTTGACACGCTACCGCGTGTCTAGATATTATATATAATTTCACATTTCTTGGATAGATATTGAAAGATAACTTTGTAAGAGTTATAGATAGAAAACGTTATTGCAGTGTAGTACTCATCTGAAACATAATAAGGGACCCAAAAAGTGTAGAACCTGGAAGAATCCCGGACCCAACTAGTATATCAATTTTTAATTCGGGACCCACCTCGGATGCAGCCAGTTCATCGTGCTAAGATTATGGCCGACAATTTTAGATTATTATTGTAGTGGTAATAAAGCTCAAAGACATTCGAGATTTATTACCTTTTATAAGAAATGGACTAGGTATGGTGACGTTCCATTACGCCATTATTATGTAAGAAACATGGCCGAATAAAATAAATTGTTGAAAGTTTTTTTTTGGTTAAGAACAGAAATTTTGAAAATTCAGAAATGTCTTAAAAATTATATAAAGAATTGGGCAATATTCTTATGAGGAATTAGCAAACATAATATAATCAGTGATGTTTTACTGATTTAACATAAAATTTAAATGCAAAAATTAACATTAATCATCAAAATAAAAATAATAATACAATATATTAATCATATTATATCTGTATTGTATTATGTATCTACATTTCTACATTTTAATATAATATAATTTATAACTGATAATAATAATAAAACTATGAATTACAAATTGCAATATTTAGATATGTACTTACCTACCTAGTTACTTATATTAAAATATTTATAATTTAATATGAAGTTTTCATTGGTTATTTTTATTATTATTATTATTTTTTTTTAATGATCGCTGTGCTTATATTAATATATACATTATACACTGGTAATTAAAATTTTAAAAATAATGAGCCAGGCTATATTTATTGAAATTTTTTGCTCTTGATATGCATTCTATGCATTTTTCTATGTTATTGTATAATTTTTTTGTCTGTTAATAATATCTTAGCATGATATTATATATGATTTAACATTTAAATATTATAAATACATTTATAGAATACTAAATTTTAGTAATTTATCGATATTAATTAACTATTTAATATTATGACTATCTATAACATATTGATTATTGATCAACAATAAATATTATTTATCATTACATTCAATAATAGAAATATATTTTTTTTTCTTCTCTTTAAAACATTGATTTAATTTAAAACGTGGATTATTAATTTTTAGGTAATAACTTACTTAAATGGTACTTCTTTTGACGGCAGCGATTCTGAATATTTCAATATTGATACGTATAGTATAGATACATACAGTATTTTGGAGAAGTTCATCGTCCTAAGATAAAAATAAAAAAAATATTTATGTACAGATCAATTGTGTATAATATTTCGCTATTAATTAAGTATTTGGTATAACGAATATCGAATATATACATTACATTATTGTGATATGCAATATGCATGAAATACTTCGGTTTTATAGACCAATCACGTTTGTAAATTATACTTATTATTAATATATACATATATATATATTATATACACAGATACACATATTAAAATTATCACTTATCATTTATCGATAAACTATTGGACATACAAATTGCTGAAAATTCTAAGAAATAGCTAGAGCTTTTATCGAGCGTGTTATCTATTACCACAGAATATTAATAAATCAGAACACTTATAATATTAGTATATTATTATATATGGTCATTGGTCATAGAACAAAAGTATTTTATTTTAATCAATTGGCTGCTAAACATATGAAAGTAGTATTTATAGGTACAAAAATCAGCACATGATTAATATTAGGTCGATTTCGATCTAAATCGGCTAATTTTATCGCACCAGATTGACAGAACAATTCACACTAACGTTTGTATATTCCCTATACTTGTTTGGTTATATTTTTTTTATAATATTTAATTATCAATACTGCACAGCAGTATTATAATTACAAATTATTATTGAATAATCTAATAGAGACACAATCAATAAATTATTCACTGACGTTATTATTCTTATTAACTTACATAAAAAAAAAAAAAAAAAACATAACATGACATCGGTACGTAGTATTTAAAAAAATAATTTGCATAATTAAAGTTATATTATTGTTACATTTACATATCAATGCTCGTTAACATTAAAAATTATGACGAATATATTTACTAATAGTTATTTATAAATTTCTAATGATATATCACATTATCATTTTATATATTTTATATTTTATGACTTAATTTTTATTGAAACTATTAATAATCCTACTAGTCGTGGCCAATTCGATAACAAGTACAAATATTTAGTTCATCCATTAAAATATTGGTTTTTCTTCTTTAAATTCATTTAAAATCGACTATGAGTACATACTATTGGAGAGATATAATATTAAATATTAACGCACCATTATATAGTATTGTCCCTTAATTTTTATTCACGAGCATTTATATTTTTTTTTATGCTATACTTTTTCTCTTGGCTACTCTTTCTCTCTAAATTCAAATTATTTTTAACTTTTTAACATATTTTCTTTCCGTTATTCTATAAACAAATTATACTTAAAGAAAAAAAAAGGCGTACAAGTGGGTACGTTATGCTATAATTTAGGTGTCGGAATGATTCTACTTTAGCTCCCAAGCGATTTTTTGAATTTTTTTTTTTGCAAAATGTGTGTTTTTGTATGATTTTTATAATGGCACTTTAAAAAAAAGTCGCTCAAATTTGTAATGTAAGTTATGTTCAAAAAACTTCAAAATACACGATTTTTCAAAAAATCGTTTTTTTTAATTAATAATACCAAAAAATTGTAAATGTGACTGCGTGTGTTTCGGCACTCGTCGCTACGCTCCTCGGCGCCGTCGCTCCGCTCCGCACAAATCGAAAATATCCCTCGACTTGCTATGCAACACCACCTCAAGTAGGTCACAGGGTAAGTTATGTCGTAGTATATGGGCAGTAACCTAACCTTATTTTCAACATAATTAAATTCGCCGTAACTTCGAAACTAAATCCGACCAACCAATTTTGATTACACTGAAAACTTCTTTA
>VUJU01005825.1:0-12341 GCA_009835225.1 Aphis craccivora
ATTATATCCTAGGCTGACAAATCATCTTCGTTCAGAATCGTTTTTCGTATACAATGATAATTATCATTGGATTCAAATTTAACCGTCCTACAGTATATAGTGATCCAAACGGCACCTAATGTACAGCAGAGCGGTACCCACTTGCCCGCTTTTGTTAAAATTATCTATCGTACAAGGGCTACTGTAATAAGCTTTGTTAAATAAAATAAAAACACCACAACTAACAATGCAGTGTTGAAGTAATATAAAAATCATATCGAATATAAGTCAGTAATAATGAATAATTTTTAGTTCATTAAATCATAATATGAAATAAATTTTAAAAATGTATTGAAATTTAAAATACCTAATATTGAATGATAGTTAAATATATTTAATTGTAAGTTATATATTTATTATAAATTTAAATAACTCTTAGATTATGAACTAAGTGATGAATGTATTGATTATATGTATTAATGTATTCTTACAATGATGTCTGTTTAATTAATTTACAAATATTTTACATTTTATTAATTTTTATTTAATACAGTGAATATTTTTAAAAATGCTTCTTATATCTTAGATACGATTGTATTTAGTATCTATAATAATATGATAAAGTTAAAAATTCATAAATCTAGATATTTGTTTTCAACTTTAGTACCCACCTATACTGATATGGCGATGTATAAGTATTTAGGAATTAATCTCACTGTGCAATGGGAATTACACAACATCGTTGTGATGTTGAATTTAGATCAGAAAAAAAACACAACCGATTAACATCAATACGATGCTCTATAATTTTTTTATAATAATAAACTTTTATATGTCAATATTACCTAATAGGCTAGATGTTTTTTCGAGATAACATATTGCACTTATGCGAAACAATGTATGTGGATACTTTCCCATAACTTATTATAAGTGTTGGTTATGTTTTGTCTTAAAACGATTATGAAATTAAAGGATGAATGTAACAAAAAAGGACATAATAATATTAAAGGTAAAATAATTATTTATAGATTTTCTTATTTTTTATATTTTATGTAAATATCCCACATTCCCACAAGATATGTCTTATATCTAATTATATTGTTTTGTTTTAAACTTTTGTGTTATATTGCTTATTAATTATTCATGAAAATAAATTTCGAAAATTAATGATAAAAAATAAATTGAAAATATATCGTTAATCGTATTTGATAATGAGTAAAGTCTAAACACACTATAACAAATAAAAAATACCCTTACTTTGGGGATGGTTTCCGATGGAAAAGCGAATATCCTTGGTGCATTATAGAGGTCAAAAGTAAACATTTTCCAACATTTTTCAAAAAAATCAAGAAAAAAAAAGTGACGGAAAAACAGAAATTTTTACGCAAAACCAGTTTTCGACCAAATCGAATTTTTATATGGTTGTACCTTAAAAACTAATCACTGTAAATACTTAAAAATTTCACCACATTTTTATGTTATATATTTATACATGGCTAAATTTTTCAAATATTTTGACTTTTTTTGAATCGTTTATAGTCCATAGAAATTTTCAATTTGTATAAAAATTTTTTTTTTTTTGAAATGTTGATAAAATTTTTTTGGTCCAATAAAATACTTGACAATTTAAAAAAAATTTTCTCATAAGTTATTCTTATAGTGATTAGAAAATTATAAGAATATATAGGCACAATTTTTTTTATTAGCATTTGAAGTTCAAATATTGATAAAAATTCGTCAAAATCATGAATATTTGCAAATTATTTTGTAGGTATAATTCATAAAGTTTTTTGCATAAGTAGCTTAGAGTTGAAAATTTAATACAAGATTTTTCATAAGTTTAGCTTACATTAATTATAAAAGAACTTAAATTTTGGTGTATTCGGGTCATTAAAACATAAACTACCTTTTTCACTAACCACTGGAAATTATATCCTAGGTAGACAAATCACCTTCATTCAGAATCGTTTTTCGTATACAATGATAATTATCGTTGGATTCAAATTTAACACTCCTATAATATATAATAGTGATCCACACGGTACCTAATGTACAGCAGAGTGGTACCCACTTACCCGCTTTTTTTTTACATACATTTATATAGAATTTTCGTAAGCGTGTTTTCTTATTACTTTGTTCATTGTGAATTTCATTAATTTACCCGGTTTATTACAAATAAATGTGTATATAGTTTTAATAAATAAAGAAATCAAATGTAGTTATGTTGTATATTAATTTATAATCAATCACTACCTATACTAACAAATAAAATTAATATTTTTAATAAATCCTATGATACGCATTTTCTATTTTAAAATAAATTAAACTTTCAACAATTAATTATACTTGAATGATTTTACCCAATACAGTTGTTATTAATTAAATTTTAATTTTTTTATCAAACATAAATACCTTTATAGCAACTATGTATAAATTAATATAAGTAATACAAAATAAATAATAGTAATAATAATAATAATAATAACAATCAAAAATGAATTTTAAAAATAATAATATTAATCTGCTCGGAATTTAATGGTGTTATTAACATTGTAATTTGTAACTATGGCTTGTCTTTAAGTCATATTTTTGACACTTATATTTTATGGTAATCTAACACAGATTGAATAATATAATAATGAATGTTTCATTATTATTATTATATAGTTGTTAGTTTATATTAAACAATATAGGTAGGTACTAAATATTTTTTTTATTTTTTAATATTTATTTCATTACTCTTTGAACTGCATACAAATGTATTAAAGATGTATTATATATTAAAGCAGACTTTAAAATATCTTGGTTAAGGAGTACTTTTGACAAAGCTTATATAAAGATTTTTGATTGTATAACAATTTCATACCAATAAAAAAGTAAGTATAGAAGTTAATTCAGAATTTCGATCAAACACTAGTTAAGACTTTTAAATTGAAGATCTGAAAGGCCATTTATTAAAAAGTTTCTATCACACAAATATTTTACTTATACCTACATTTTTAATTATAAAATAATCCCAAATTAACAATTTTTTTTTTTTACGAACTTTACCTATTTATTAATTAATTTAACTTTATTTATATTTTATAATACAAAAAAAAATATATATATAATTTAAATAAAGTATCAGGGTATACGTATTTAATAATTATAATACATCATATTAATTGCATATTATTTTTTATGTTATGTAAAAAAAAAATCAGTCTCGGTTTTTCTGCGTCGAGTAAAATACTTTTCCATCAATTCGATGCCAGACTGCTCTACCAAGAAACTCCTATTCACATAGGCGCAAATCGCAGGAGGGCTAAGGGGGCTTAGCCCCCCCAGAGTCATAATTAGCCCCCCAAATTGTATAGATACTAATAATAATCGTGGTTTAACATAAGTACCCGCGATCTTATAGTCAGGGCTTAAGCCCCCCCGCCAAATTGAACCAATTTGCGCCTATGCGGCTATTCAAGCTCTCACATTTTAACATTCGTGCAAATTTTAATTTTTTCGCACTCACGACCAATATTTATTTTACATATTTTTATGCTAAATAGCACCTGCTCTGTCCACGTAAATAGAGTATCAACGTTATTTATGAAAGACAGAATACAAAAAAAACCCATACATCATTATAAAATCAATGCATTCATTGCTCCTCTCATAATCAAAATTAAAATTAAAAATTAAAAAAAAGGGTGGTTAAGTGGATAACACTTTACTGTTCAATAGGTATCAAGTGGATCTCGGCCATAGAGTAGGTCACTATAAATGGATGTGTTAAATTTGAATGCAATAATTGGTATCATTATGACATTAGGTATATACGAAAAATGATTCTGAACAGAGATATGATTTGTCAACCTAGGATATATATTTTACATTGGGTGGGGTGGTGAAAAAGGTGGTTTATGTTTTAATGACCTAATACCCTAAATTCAGTCATTTACAGAAAATCTCAATTTAAACAACTGGTGTATATTTCAAGTTTCTATAACTAATAATTTTTAACTTTAACAAAAATCTAAAATAGTTTGATAATAAATCGTTATTTTACTTGTGAGTTTTTGACTTCATAAAAATTTAAACTGAAGTTAAAATTTTCCTAATTGGCCAACGCTCAACTTTTTTTATAGTTATTGAAGACAAACTTATGGAAAATTTTATGTTCAATTTTCAATTCTAAGTTACTTATTGAACATTTTTTATAAATTTCCAACTACAAAATAATTTACAAATATTCATGATTTTGACAAATAATTTCAATATTTGAACTTCAAACGCTGATAAATACTATAGTATCACTAAATGCTAGGAGAGTTAACCTTTTTGCTAATTTTTGTTAAAGATATTGAATAACACTATTGATTTCCCTAATTTACTGGAACGATTAAATTTCCGAATAAATACCAAATTCGTCAGAAATCAAATATGTTTTTTAATTAATAATATCCCTAAAACTCACTTAAAATCATCACCTTTGAATATACTGATGAGTGATGGCTATAGGAAACATTATGGATATTAGTTATAGTTTAAAAATTTTTTATAGCTATACAATTGTATACCACATAATATGTATTTGTTTTTATTTTTATTTGATTTATTAATTGAATGTGAATTTTTATTTTATTCGTACCTAATTTTATCGTATTTGTGATACTACACAATTATATATATATATAAGACTAGCTTCTGAGGAACTTATTATTAAATTTTCAAGTATTTTAACTTAGACATAAATGAACAAAAACTATAATAATATTTTAAATGCCTATAAATAGCCTTAAAATAAGCGAAATATTTTGGAAATTTAATAATAAAAAGAAAATGCCAATCTAAATAACTGGAGAAAGTTTCAATTATGTACGATTTAAACTTTTTGAATAATAACAAATATTTAAAATCGTTTGAGGATAAATTTTTATGGTTCGGTAAGCGATCTCATAAAAGTTAAAAATCCAAAGGCTTATAAGTCATAACATTGTTTCCTATAACGAGGCTTGAGTTTTCTTTATAGTTATTCGAAGGAAAACTTTGAGTTAAATTTTTTTTTCTTAGACATAAATACTAAAAATTGTATGAATATTCAACTACAAAATTACTTGCAAATTTTCACGATTTTGAAAAAATAAATGTGAATAATGACTTTTAAAAAAAAAAATCTATTGTATTAAATTTACAAGTTTTTTTACATTGACATTTCAAAAAAAAAAAAACTTAGAAAATCGAAAATGTCAGTTATCAATAAATACCTAGCTCAATAGCAGCCAGAATTTTTTTTTTTTTTGAAAATTTATCCATGCATGTACAGATAACGCTAACATAAACATTGGGTGAAAATTTCAAGTATTTACAGTGATTGGTATTTGAGTTATAATAATAAAAAAAATCGATTATATCAAATACCCCTTAAAAATTCCGTTTTTCAATTTTCCGTCATTTATATGGTTTTGTTTATATAATAATTGTTGATTTTACTTTTTATTGGTTTTGAAATGAAAGAACTCGGTGTGAGTTTATTGTTATAAGTTAACTAACTTACAACTTTATGGCCGTAAACGCCGCTGCTGGAGAGTGCGATAAGCAATAACTACTATAGCACAAAATCTTATTTCGCAGTATGTACAGACTGAAAGAATGTTATAAATCTTAGATAATGAATAACTGGAGTTGTGACAAGTTGAAGTACTTAGAAGACAAGTATTAAAAATTTTAGTTTGATTAACTAAGACGAATTATACACTATCATGAGTGTTTTTAATCAAACCAAAATAACCAAACCCAAAGAAACGTTTATATGTTGTGGACTTCAAACGTCCTGAATAATAAATGTTTAAAAAATAAATAAATAAATATTTTAAACTCAAGAATATTAGGTACTCATATTTTGTATCGTATCCTTATTATTACATTCAATTTCCTAGGTCGGTGTGATATTAAACAAACCTTCTGTGAGAAATCTAAGTAAACTCATAAAAAATGTTCAAACAAAAAGTTTTAAGTACATGTCTCTCTTTATCTTGGTGTACATTTTATGGCTGTTTCGTGACAATAGTAATTTTTTATGAGATATCTTTTTTTTCTAATTTGATAAATAAAACTTAAATTGGATTATTATATAACAATGAAAAGGTATTATCTAACAAAACCTAACTATAAATGGAATAGGTGTAGGTACAGTAAAATCTAAAAAAGATTTAGCTTAATAAAAAAATAGTGATATGAAACAGTTTATTTAAGGCATGTGTTTAAAAAAAAAAATTAAAGTGATAATTAATGACAACTATAAACTAAAAGGTTTATTAGTGAATTCGTTT
Organism: Aphis craccivora; assembly: GCA_009835225.1. Classification (NCBI taxonomy): domain Eukaryota; kingdom Metazoa; phylum Arthropoda; class Insecta; order Hemiptera; family Aphididae; genus Aphis; species Aphis craccivora. Next base: position 6,291 of record VUJU01005825.1, read on the forward strand.
TTAATAATGATACATTTTTAAAAATATTGAATTATATTTTTATAATTTATAAATTTATACTTTCATTCTTTCATATGTAAAATAGAATATATTAATTAATGTAAGATATCAAATTAAAAAAATGTGATCTACCACCAATTTATGTAATAATTATTATAAATTTAATCATAAAATGCACATCTATTTTTTGTAAAAACATCTTCCTTGGCTAGTTAAAAATGGTCGAAAAAATCATTGATATGTATATGTAAGTGTTTTAAATTTGATATTGAGTCAATATTTTGTATTTTTTTTTATCAATTATCTTATATTTTTATGTTTTCCAAATTTCTTATATCAACTACCAAAAGAAATTGATAACAATAATACATTTTAATAAAGAACAAAATAATAAGTAAAAAAAAAAACAATTTTACATTGCATAAATACATAATATTTAACAAGGTATGAACTAAAAAAAATCTATAATCGTTAAATCACGTGTATCTAATGATAATCACAAAAATTAATGATTTCCCACCAAAATATCAAAAATTAAAATTAAGTCTAAAAATTATTCCTAATATAGTTGTTTATATTTTAAATCTTATCACTTGACTACATATGCGCAATATACTAGGTATCAATATAATATACTAATGTAGTGATTCAAAAAATGATTAGAAATTTTTATCGCATCTCATCCATGTACATCTACGTAACCAAATTAAATATCTCAATTATTTGAAATTCTGTATAAATTAAATTCTTATATTTAACCAGGATCACAACATTTTATTTTTAAACAGAAAATTCAGTTTGGCAACAGTGGCGTACTCAGAAAGAGAGGGATCTATACCTCCAAAGATCCTTGGAAAATTTTTACTTACGATTGGTTTCTACTTATTAATATTCACACAGAATGTTATAACATTATAAATATAGATTTAAAATTACATCAATAAGCTTCACTTGAAGGATTTACATTTTCTTGTAAATAGTATTACAATAAACAAATAAATACTAATGCTAAATACAATTGTTTTTAACCAAGACTGAAGAAATTAATATTAAAAAAGATGGACAAGTAGATACCGCTTTACTGTAGGTAGGTATATTATATGTGCCAAAATATTAACTTAAATATTAAGCTTTTTAATAAATATCTTGCCTGTCTCAGGTCTCTTTAATATTTTTGAACTGCTATTATAACTTATTAGTAACTTTGTAGGTGCTCATACATATAGGGAACACTTCAGTTTTGAAAATCTCTTTAAATTAAAACTAGACTTTTTAATTTTGTTTAATTTTAGAATAAACAGCTTACTAGAATTTGTATCATTTCCATTTTCCACTAATTAAATTTTCCTATTTGGTGCTATAACATCCTCTTGTTTTACTTTACTTACTAATGGAGAGTAAAATTTTTTTCAGCCATAGTTAGCCATATGCTATACAAATACATTAAAGCTACACTAACAAAAACTTACTACAAGTTTAAAATTGATGACATAATTAATAGGTAATATCTACCTAGGTAATGAAATACTCAGTGCAGCACATATTTAAAATGTCAAATTATTTTATATTTAAAAAAAATATTATGTTGGTACTACTTGGTTATGAAAATATTACCAATATATCGTACTCGAGACTTCTATCGTTATAATTTTTCGAACTACTACCAGGTTCCATTGCTAATTACTATACCTAATCTAAAGCTATAATATGGTAATGGTTAAAGATGAACTGCAAGCATTTTGGTAATTTAGTAGCAAGTTGCTACAACTGAAAAGCTGAAATGATTTACTTGTGGGCAAGGTTATTCTTTTACATTTATTTTCTAATACTATAGAAAAAACTTTTATGAGAGTTGCGACTCTATAATTAATAATCGGGCGCCTTTTCAAACGGTGTTATATTAACCATACCACCCAACACCGCCAAACGGTTCTTCTAACACCAGTGCTAGAAGCTGTTTTCATCTTCAAAATCAAAACGATTCTCTCTTAAAAACAGATTGTAGTAACTACGGTAACAATCCAAACATGGGAAGAAGAAGGAGAAGAATCCAAGAAGGATATGAAAGATTTTAGAGTAAAGTATGATAGTAAAACTGTATATTATGTAGATAACTATATATTTTGTTTAATAGTGGCCGTAATAGCATTTAAAAATGTAATATTAATGTATATTATTTTCTGATTTGTGAAATTTGTTGATGAGACGTGTTCAATTTATTTTTGGATCGGGATATTATACCTAGTTTAAGGCATATATTATAGGAGAGCAGCAATTTTTTACAAAATAACAAAAAGTATTTTTCATTTGATGAAATCAAAGTTTACGTATTTTTGAGAAGAAAAATTATTTTCATACAAATTATATATTATATATTTAATTTAAACCAAAAACAATTTTGTCCGATAGCTCAAAATTAAACAGCTCCCTACATATTATACACATACAATATTACAATTACATGTACAATATTTACGGTACAAACCAGTACGCACCTAGGTAAGAAACAAAAAAAAGCGCACTCAATGCTGGTTCGATTTCTCATACTGTGGATTGAAATATAATAATATTGATAATATTCTTGATTATATATTATGTTGAGTATTAAAACGGATTTACTGTCGACTTTAAATTGTAATGATTGAATTAATGCATTTGTTGGGGAAAAAATCCGAAGAAAAATACAACGATTGACGTATAATTAATTTGTAAATAACAAAAAAAATTATATATGTAATAAGTACATATTTAATGTTAATATAAGATAATAATACAGTCGACTCTCGGAAACATGAACCCTGATAAATCGAAATTCTCGATGTCTCGAATAAATAAAATTTCTCTTCAAATAACAGTTGCTTTAGAAAAATTACGTATAGGTATAAATTGAAACAAATGAAAGTATGGAAGATTTATTTAAACCACTCGATTATTTTGAAAATTGAATAGAGAACAATGTTTTAAATAAAAATAAAACGTTTAGACTAATTCTTTGAAAATGATATGCAGGTGTATGTATATTTTTTTATTTCTTTAATATAAACTTTAAAATTTTAATTTAAACTTTAAAAAAAAAAATAATAATAATAAATACATTTTTTGATAACTCGAAATTTTTATTAAGTCGAATTTTTTTTCCCCTGTGAACTTCGAGTTACCGAGAGTACACTGTATAATAAATTGTATACTCAAATATGTTTTATGTAAATAACTTTATGAGGGATGGAGAAGGAAAGGTGGTGAATTGGAAAATGCCTATAGGCAGAAAACCCTTTAATACGCCACTTCTTATAGACTATAATATATTATATAGTTACATGAATTTTTTGATTTTGTTGCTGAATTTTAAATATTTTAAATATTTAAATCGTTTACATGCCTATATAAATGTTGAAAATAAAAAAACTTTTTCGTTTTGCAATTAGTTTGAGGACAATACAGAATTTTGATATTTGCCAAGGAGGAAAGGTAGAAGAACAGCATATTATTCTATTGATTAGAGAAATTATATTGTGATATTATAATATTATTGAAAACCTAGATCAATCAGTTGTCAAAAAGTATACCTAAATAGATATTGAATTCGATTCTTGTATATTAATGATTATAATGTGGATATTCTGTTTTTGAAGTTTGAATAGTGAATAGTATGTATAGTATATATACAAATCTTAATTTAATGTCAGCTAAACCATTACTATTTACTAATAGAGTTTAACATCTATGTATATCATTAAATTATACTATATTAATATTAATAATAGTAATAAAAATAATAACGCATTATCGATTTCCATAAAACCAATAACTCTCCGTTTAATAAATTCGTTTAGAATTCATAAACAAAAGCAAGTTCCCCTTTTAACAATAAAATGCTGGTCTGGTAAAAATCTAATTTTCTAGGTTTTTTTGTTGATTACTTTTATAGTTTTATGCGTTGTTTAAATGTTTGTTCAAAACGTAAAATGGTCAAAGTTCGGTCATAAGCTTTCAGTAAAAAGTTCCTTAAAAAAATCAAAGCATTTCTTTAGAATTATTGCAGTAGTTAAAAGTTACAATACGTGATCTATTTAACGTGATATACTTTTATTCATAATCAATTTTTTTATTTTAAGTCAATATTGATAAACTGTAATTCAGTTCAACTTTTTTACTTATGTAATAGACTAGTTGAGTACTTATATTTTTATATTAAAAAAAAAATAACCAAAACAATGTACTCCGTTAAATAAATTACTTGATAATTAGTAAGAGTATTATGAATTTATTTCTATCTTATATTTTCTTTTTTAATCTTTATTTATCATTATTTTTTAATTTTTGATTAAAATGTTTAATGAAAAATAAAAATCACTTAATAATTTAACATTTCAATTTCCGGGAAATTCGTAACATATTATTATCATATAAGTAATTATTTTACTCCACATATTCATGTTAAAATGTGTACATATTCTCATCGTATTTTCTAATTATGCTATATAAGCATGGAATGCCATAGATTGTTAATTTTCTAAAAAGAATACCGCTAATATACCATAACTTAATACAATTGCGCCAGTTTTACCTGTAAAATTGTTAAAAAAATAAACACCAATATTTCATTTTTTTTTGTAAAAGGATAAATCGAGCGCAATCGTGTTGTAGAAATACACCTCATTATTAAAGATAAAATTACAGCTGATTAAATTTGATTTTCACTTATAAATTACGTTATCACAATACCTATGTGAATATCACAAAGAGATCTTGAAATTATTTTAAACTAATATATTTTTAAGTATCGCAACTAATATAACTAAATTAAATCATGTTTTAGTAGAAATTGATTAATTTAACTTTAACATTGAAATACTGAAAATGTTAAAATATTCTGTCTGTGATAAAATTAGCACACAAAATGTATAGAAGCTTTTAAAACTAACTGATAAAAATTTGAATTAAGAATCCAGCAATCAAAAAATTATACATACATGTATAAAATTAAATTTAAAAAAAAATACAATCATGTTAAAAAATAAATTGTTCTTCAGTAACAAAAATAAACATATTGAATTAAAAATAATGAAAATATGTTTTTATACTGAAAATTGTATAATGCATTTATTTGAATTATCACAACTAACAATAGTAACTTATGCGTTTTAAAGTTTTGCATTTGAAAATTAAATTTATATTATACTTTTAAACTACCACTATCTTAATACTTAATGGATTCCAACGCAAATATCTTTATACTCGAGTTTATAGTTTATTTAACAAATACCGAATCATAATCATACTATTTTATGGAACCATCCGAGTACTAAGCAAGCTTAAATATTATTATTACTTTGAATTTAAACTTAACTAGTTTTGATCGTTACTAAATTATGATTTAATTTGTAACAGAGTTTGTATTACAGTTACATATTGTGCGGTCAATAATCATTTATAAATTTATAAATATTCCTACCACTTAGTGATACAAGAATAAGAAAATTTCAAAATAATAATTTAGATAAGTAAATTCGTTCGTCTTCCATACATTGTTTCATCTTATATTTTAGATTCTGAGAGGAGCAATGAATTTATTGATTTTACAATGTTGTGTGTTTTTTTTTGTGTGTGTCTGTGTACACGAGAACGTGTAGAAATAATGCTTCAATTTCAAACTATGGGAGTGGTTTCCGATAGCAAAATGAATCTAGTTGGTGCATTGGGGAGGTAATTTTTTTGAATTTCCAAATAGTTTTCACAAGCGCCGGGAAAAACCAAAAAAAAAATTAAGGAAAAACGAGAATTTTTACGCAAAACCAGTTTTCGACCAAATCGATTTTTTTATATGGTTGTAATTCAAAAACTAATCACTGTAAATTCTTGAAATTTTCACTAAATTATTATATTAGTGTTATCTATATACAGTTAAATTTTAAAAAAATTTTGATTTTTTTTGAGTCATAAATAGGTCATAGAAATTTTCGATTTTTATGAACATTTTTTTTTTAAATGTCGATTAAAAGTTTTGGATGGCCAAAAAAACTTGAAAATTTAATACAAGGTTCCTTATGA
>VUJU01005827.1:0-12341 GCA_009835225.1 Aphis craccivora
TATTATATAAGTAAGGTTTACTGTACTATTTAGCACCTTAGTGACATGTAAGTTAACGTAGTCAAAAAAAATATAAAATTAAGTACAAAACCAATTCTATTTATATAATATTTGATAATAAAAATATTAATTCCAGATAACTATGATAACAGAATAATTAGGGGGATTATTAAAAATTAGGAGGGGACGAATCGGGACCGGTGTTTTTAAACCACCTAGTTGTGGTGGTCTAAGAAAAAATAAACCGGTGCATTTTATTTTAAATCGGTTTAGTTCAGCGAATTTCTTTAAACCAAACCGATTTCCATTTTAAGGGGAAATTTAAACCGGTTTGCTATAGCGAATTTCTAGATACATTTACGTGTATCCGCGGCATAGATATAGAAGATATAACCTCTATACCGTGGCGTATCTATGTATAATTCAAAAAACGTCAAAATAAACTTTAATTCAAAACCATACAACAATCTCAACCAAAAATAATTGTATTTACATAGACTAATAATCAATTTAACCTAGTTAACAGGCATATGACAGTATGGTGCTTATAGCAGTGATGTACAGTGGCGATCGATAGGAAGGCACGACGGAAAATAAACCATAGGCCCATGATTAGAGAAATGTCCCATTGACAACAATTGTATAACCTACAATATGGGTTTCAGTGGTTTTACTGATTTTTAAAAGTCTAGACTTTTCTATATACTTTTCGGGACATGATTATGTCGGTGATTTAAATACCTATAGTGCCTACCTATATTATACCGCAGTATAAGGTTGTCTGTAAGTTATCTAAAGTCCAATTTTTTCAATGTTTAGCACGGACGTGTACACAGTATAATATACGTCGGTGATGTATAGCATGAAAATTGTCGCTACCTACCAAGTTGTACGTGAGTTGTCTCCCGCGAGCGCTAGTTGTCTTTCTGGACAACAACTGTCGTGGGTGTGATATTGTCAAATATATTATACAAGTTTGTCGCTTGGTACGACCGATAGATGGCGCGTACAAACCCATCGGTTTTGTTCGTTCGACGACGATCGCAATTACATTAATCAAAAGTAAACGACTTTACAACATTGTTTAAAAATGAATTAGCACTGAACTGATTATTACAGAGTTGTAGTTAATGAGGCTATTCGTATTTAAAAAAAAAATACTAATCACTCGTTAACGATTATACGTTTGGTACGAATCTCGACACGTCAGTCGCGCAAGATGCTCTATTTAACTGAGTGTTTTTAAAGTTGCAAGTATCGCTTCTCGGCCTAATGGCTAAGATCAAAAGTGTAGTATCTGTTCTTATCAGCTTAACATCTGATAAATCACTTACATAGTGGTTCAAATGTTAAACTAATTTTTTGAATATTGGTGGAGATTAGGGGCTTGCTCCTGCTCCACCGCGGGTTGGCCCGGAGTTGCAGTACTTCCGGGATCGACCCACACAGTAAGCTCGATTTCTATTATAATCGTTATTTAACGATGCGATACGACGGTGTATAATAGTATGCTTCAACTACTCCGCTGTCCCATCATCGTAGTGATTGAAACTTTTTTAATGACTAATGAACCTATCTTATTCATGGTAAGTATTTTACGATATCAGTCAAAACACCGCATAATCTCAACCATCCCTACGACTTCTACTTGTGGCCTCCGAGTATATCATATTATGTAGATTAATTTACTGAGCCATACCTGATTACATTGCTGATAGTGGATTCAAATCACTTAAAGTCGGTATGTTAATTTGACTGTTATCAATTGACAATTATTGTAATAGTGGGTGGCGTTTGATTTTTGTCAGTTTTAATAATGTTTTGGTATGATGATAAATTGATATTAAGTGAAATATTATGGATACAATGATAAGTAAAAACATTTCAAGATTGAAATAAATTGGGAAATAATGTGACTTTAAATCCCTATTTTCTGTTGAAATAAAAATCTTCCTACTTGGAATTATTTCTCATACAATGTTGATATCATGGAAGTAGATCTATAGGTACCCACATATAAATATATAGTTTAAATTTACAATTACGTATTGAGGCATATGTTTTAGCAATTACCTACCTTATTAGAACCTAATGTCCTAATATCTATACACGTAAACGTGTTTTGTTAACATTTCTAATATATATATGATATATTTATCATAGTCGTAGTTTGTACGTGATATGTCATTAAATTATTGGACAATAATCAAACTCGAATCTGAAGTATTGAATCTATGGAATGTCCTATAAACGCCATAAATATAACATAGAGCCAATTTATAAAAGTCTAAACACTAAACGAAATTGTTTTCAATTCATATAATTGTATTATACCTACTAGATGTATAGTATAATGTATCTATTTATCTTCCTATAATACACATTGTTGGTAGATCACGTTCGTGTAGGTATATTTATTTTGTTACGGTTTATTTTGTATCGCTTCAATAACCTATTAAAACTTTTTAATTTTTCTTGTTATTGGTAGAAGGTACACATAGTTTTTAATGAGACTACATTTCGTGATTGAGTACGATCATGTCAAACTTATATATGTTATATTATTTACCTACGTTAAATATTTATAAATAACTAATAAGTATATATCAGTTATACGACTTCATTGCTTATGACTTATGAGTTACGGTTAAGCTCCAATCCCAGTCCGCGAATACCTACTTAATAATAATAACTGTTTAGTAAATATAATACCAACAATTTTTCAAATCAGTAGGCAATTTTCTCACTCTTTACGATGCATTTAAAAAGAAAACCACGTACAATATACCATATTACTATTGTTTTATCATATATTTGTATTATATAGAGTACATTGAAAACTTATTATTTTATATTAGGTATATTATGAGATTACCTTTTACATTAGTAACTCAATTAACCAATAATTAGATCATGTTCATTCTATCAATATTTATTCTTAAAATAAAATTTTATGTCTATAACAACTAGATATATATTTGTTAACAGGTAAATTATTCTAAATAATATTCAAAAACGTTTTCCTTTTTTTTAAATGTATAAACACGTCCACTAATTGTAATAATAACATTAAAATTACATTATACTACTCATGTTTGTACCTATGTGTTTTCTCTGTCTTACTAACGTATAAAATACAAAACTTACGTTCAGTCGTAGTTCTATTTTTGTATTATTTAAATATTCGAGAAAATTGACCTATTATCAAGTTTAACGGCAAGAACTTAATCTTTTAAAGCAAGCTATGGTTGTGTAAAATATTAAAATTTAAAAGTATACTCATAACTTGTATAAACATAAAAATATTGTAAAAACTAAAAACAAAACACAAATAATGTACTTACCTTTAAGTGTGGTAATGACAGAACATGTAAAATCTAACAATAAAAATTTGGAACTCTTGAACGCAGATTTGCCATGTTGTCTATACGTGATTACGCATAAGATAAAGACAACATAATAATAATAAAAAAAAATATTAAATAACAAATATTATACTTACTATGCATTAATGCATTAATATTTTATTGAATGATAATAATATTTATTATTGTTTTGAAAAAATATTCATTTACATAATTAATATAAATTTAAATAAAAAGCCTTATATGGTAAAAAATATTAACTTAATATAATATAATTCAAAATTTGTAGTTTCAAGAATAATATTATAGTAATATTACGTTCTATATAGAGGCATCTTTAGGATTTTCGCGAAAGTGGAGAGATAGAAACAATTACATTTTTGATGACCAGTGTTTTAATTAATAATAACAATAATAAATAAATACCTAAATTATTATAATACTAAAATTGAATATATTTTTAAATTAAAAATATTTTCTTTTAATCAAAATTATTCAATAATCTCATCTGTGTTCATATTTTTTTCTAGGTGATATGGTAATAATATAAGGTCAACCCATTTAGTATTATAAATATAATGTTGTTTCAAATAATAGGTACGTATATGGTATATGGTACAAAAATTATTTTAAAAAAAGGTCAAACGAGGATCTCTGGAATCTGGATCCATCTCCTTCATATCACTCCTGTAAATACTCCCTGTTCCTTCAATGGTATCTTTATTTTGTGAAATTTTTTTTTTCTAAATAGGCATTATATTCATGTATTGTTCTTAAATACAACAAATGATTGCACTTTGTAATAGTTTGTTTAGAAATATATTAGTCTTATGGTCGTATGTATTGAATTTTCCAAATGTATATTGCTTATAATTTAAGTAAAACTTTATGTAAATATAAAAAATAATAGTACCTATCTAATATATTTTACTATTATAGAGTATTTTCTAAGACTTGTAATACTTATAAGTTATAACAAAGCATAAATACTTTTAACCCACTGTTCAATGTTCATTACACAAATTTCATTGAAGTAATTTAATACATATACATAATACAATATTTATATATACATGTACATTGGCATAATATAATTTGTATTTTTAATGTTATAATTTATGATAAAATTTAATGTAGGTATGTATAATAAAAATTAGTAAATATTTTTGGGGTTTGAGTAGTAAATAATAATATTGTTTTTGGTTTTTTGGTTATTTATTTATTGTTGCCTAATGCTCAACATTAGTGTCTATATGTCTATATTTATATTATCAAGATACCTATTGGTTATTTTTATTACTGGTTATTATGGTGGTGAATAATTAATGTAATAGGTACTCTATATAGTATTAGGAGTGCAACTAGAAGCCGATTTTCTCACCACATAATATAACACTAATATATTTATTATTATCCATCAGTTTTCTCCAACATTTTTACATTTTTATTGCCGATATCTGTTCATCAATTCTATATCTTTTGGGAAGCCAATGATATTCACATAAAATACTCTGTTGATTAACCACTGTAAGTTATCGGGTAATGTTCTGAAAAATAAATACAATAAAAAGTAAAACCAATTATTTATTAGGTGGTTATTTATTCTTAATAGGTACATGACAAATACCTACAATAATGTTTAATAAATAGGAAGTCGTATTGTAATATAGCTGAATAAAAATTGAATCAAATACTATATATATAACTAAATTTGATATGTAAAATGTATAGAGGTATATTATGTTGCTTAATATTTTGATTCAACTATATTAACGTACATATTTTATATCAGTTAATTGAACGAATTATTTAGTTAGATAATAAATGCCCACTTAAATTGTAATGTAAATTAGTATGTAATATATTATTATTATTTAAGGTTTATATTTTGCACCTATTGGTTATTAGTTATCAGTTATTAATTATTATGTATTAACTATGTTACAACTATAATAGATATTGAACAAAATGCATCTACCTTACAAGTTTAACCGGCAATATAAAGTGATTGGGAACTGAAAAAATTCTTCGATTTTCTAGTATACCATTCATAACGATTTCACCAACAAAAGATGTGGGCATTTCTGGTAATCTAAAACATGTAAATTATTTCCTTTTTAAAATTATAAAATATGATTATTTAGCCATTAGACGCATTAGACTTCAATGTATACCTGAGCTCTAAATGTTTAGATATTTCCGGATTAGTTTCTATAAAATACGGACAGACCGTCGTCGACACGACGGCCGATTTCAATTCTCTCAGTTCATTATGCAAACTCTCCATCATACCTAGATACACATAAATACATAATAATATAATATATAAATATAGTAATATTAATATTAATTATTAATAGGTATAATATATATAGGTATTGGTATTAATAGGTACTATAAATAATTTTGTTATACTATTATAAATTATAATGTAATTCAATGAGTTAAAAATAAAAACACTTAAACAGAGTATTACTATAAATTTATTATAATATATTTGATATTAAAATTATAATTTATTATTATTTACCATTTGTTGCCCATTTGGTGGCTGTATAAGTTGATATTCCAGACAATCCACTCATCGATGACATAGACGATATAGCGACAATCTGTCCGTGATTTCTTTCCAACATCGAGGGCAGTAATTCTCTATTGATCTATAAACAAATTTTATTGTGCTCTAAAAAGCATTAATCTTCAAAATTGAGAACAAAATGTATCAGTTGGTATTGCGCATGTCGTCAAAGCCAATCAGTTCAGACATTGAAAATAATTTAATAATTATTTGTTTTAAAAAAATGGGAAATAAAAAATACTAACTAAAAACTTAAGTGTTTGTGATTTAGCACAAACTGTGACGTAATACATTTATTTTTTTAACTGGTATGTCACTAATTTTAAAAGTCAAAATATTGAAAAAGTATTACTATCACAGTGCAATAATTAGTGTAAAACTCACCCAAATTTGTCCAAGGATATTGACGTTGATCAGGTCCTCGATAAGCTGATCGGATTCGGGATTGACGTACATGTGGGCCAATACAATGCCCGCGTTGTTCACCACTATGTCCACGGGGCCTAGTTCTTTTATAACGGCCTCGTGCATAGCTTTGATTTGCAGCCGGTCGGTCACGTCGACTTTGTAACCCTTTGCTGTCCCGCCTTTTCGGTTGATCGCCTTTGCCGTCTCGGCGCATCCATCGCCGTCGATGTCAACGCAAGCAACTTTGGCGCCCAGCGAGTGGAACCTTAGGCAAAGCTCCCGGCCCAGTCCTCGTGCGGCCCCGGTAACCTATAAGTTGATTATAACATTTTTTTTTATTAGTTTATAATATAGGACTCTAATATACGTGTCACGTGAAGATACGTATTTAGATAATTAGGGTGTTCGCGGTTGGCTGATTTATTATATTATTGTACAACAACATTAGCTCTACTATACCGATGAGTGTAAAAATCTGTCTAAAACTAATACTATAATAATGTATAATATATTACGCGTATCTACAAATAATGAAAGCTTATTCGTTATTAACTTAAATATTACACTAAGTCACTATAACGAATGTCACGTGTTAAAAATAAATACATTTAGAAATTAGATTTTTTTTTTTATTAGGTACTCACCAAAACAACCTGTCCTCTGATGTTTTTTCGTGGAGATTTATAAAATAATTTTATTGTTGCCCATACTACAGCCGGTATTATAAGTAAAATGCACAACAATATTTCAAATATTAATCGTATTGGATTGGATGGGATTTGCTTGTACCGCGGGCATTGTTTGGAAGTTTTATTTCTTGCGATTCCCATGTTTATAAATAGTTTGAATTGAGCTATACTATACTACGATAAGCTAGATGCTGTTTAAAATGAACTTAAGTAATTTTGCGAAAATGAAATGACCAATACTTATCGTTGTAACGATTTAATGCCGCAATCGATCATTTGATTCAATGACAAATTTATTTTAAAATTGCTGAGTAATTTACAATTACATTTTATGTCAATAAGAATACAAGACAATGCGTTGCAAATTAATTTCATAGATAGCCGGTAACTAATAAAAGTGATGTGAAGGTTATTAATATGGTAATTATAATTTTATACTAATATTTTAATATTAATTTGGGAAACAAATATTGTTTTAATAGTTCAGTGCTTATAAAGTTATAAAGTCCTAGATGCTAGAACTACACTGGTTATTTATTACATAAATAATTTGATTCGTACTCATCTTATTTTTTAAATTTCATATACTTTATGTATTCATACACTCATAAATGTTTATGTTGTAGTATACTTACATACACCGATTATCTGCCAGTTTCAGAGTATAGTTAATAGTTACTAATAAAACAAAACACACAATTAAAATATATAAATAATTAATATCGCCGTTTTATATTGTATAGTTATCCCATCAACGCAACCACTGTCCGTAGTATATCTTAATAGTAGTATATAGGTACACTCGCAGTACAGCTAAGCCCTTTTTGTTTTCTCTTATCTCATATATCATAGCTCAACCTAGTTTTTTTATGTTGACACATACATTTTTTTAACCTACTAAAATACTTACTGACTAAGGATTTATACTATACATTTAGTTATATTTATACCTATCTGCTACTACACAATTAATGTTTTCTCAACCGAATTTCAAATTCTTATAAATCATAATATCGATGTATTGTAATTTGTAGAAATTACATGCCTGCTCCTTAAATCACTTTATACACTCATTCAAAAACTTATGATTAATACAACAATATAATAATCAATAACTATATATACTTATTAGTTATTGTTATAAGTAAACGTCTATACAAATATAATATTATCATAGAAGCAAATTTTCCTGATTGTAAAGAGGGATAGTAATGCTCATCCAGCTCCCCATTATTTAGTGGCTTGAAATCAGAGGGGGGGATTTAGAACCATCAAATTTAAAATTAACACCACCAAAATTCAAGTAACAGTTTTCAGTTTTTATGTAAATGATATAATATATTCAATTTTAATATTATATATTAATTGTAGGCACATGTTTATCGTATTATCGTTATTTTCGACACGAAAACAATTAGTTACACTAGTTACTGCAGTGTATAATAAAGGGAATTATAGTCATAACTCATAATTTATTGATGTAAAAATAATATATAATATTACCTATAGGTAATAGGTATATGATCAACCACAAAAGAATATTTATTTAGAATTGCATTAAAATTTATTATTTTAATGGACCAATCATAAGCCACTAAATGATGTTTAAGGGACCATTAGCTCACTATTGAATATTGATTCATTAAATGTTTAGTTAGTGTTGTGCAACTTGGCATTTGTAATATTATTAAATACCTACATGAAAATATATTTATTACTTGAATATTTAGAATAATATTATTGAAAGCCGATGGAAAACGATTGAAAAAATAAATATTATTTCAAATTCAAATTTACTCTAGAATTATATAATTAGTAATATGTTATGTATTATATAGATAATAGATATATAAAATAATAATGTAAATATGAACGTAGGTATTTAATAATAATTCATCAAAAAACTTATTTAACTTTGATTTAACTTAGATATAAATTATAATTATAATAAGATATGTCCCTGCTAAGTTATAGACAAAATTCGGTGTAGCTATACGGATTACAGTGAAATTGGTATGTGTTCTTAGTTCTTATCATCGAAACGTAGTAGGTATTATACTATTACCTTTGTAGATATAAGTGCCTTCGGGTGTTTCATTCAAACAGTAATAATATTTTTAGTTTCTTTTTCAATTTTCCTTATGATATTTTGTTCTTTAGTTGTGTTGTGTTATCTATAACCATCTAAAATGTATAATTTTGTACTAAGAACATGTAGGTATTATTTACCCTATAATTTATAAATTATGTCTAATTATATTAATATGATATTATATATTTTTGTATAGTAAGTATGAGAAAAAAATTTAGATATTTAAGTATAGAAACTATATCATGTAGTAATGGAAATATATATATACAAATATGTATTTAGTAACAGCTTATTACCGTGTGAGCTTTACAAGGTTATTAATTAGGTTAAAGTGTAATATTACACCATGCCACTAATAAAAAAAATTTATTCAAAATATGAAAAATATTTTATTATACTTAGGTTAATATTCGGTATTTTGAAAATCATTGTTTATTAAATAAAATAACAAAATAAGACCAATAATTTTAATATACTTAAAGCTTAAAAGTAAAATAATTAAAACTAAAAAAATAACTTTATAAATTATAATTCAGAAGGTAGATATCACATTTCACAATATTAATTAAACTATTAACGACTAATTGTTATACATATACATTTATTAATTAATGTTAACGTTTTAAACTAAAAATAAATATATTAATAATATTTTGGGTTAGGCAAAACGATTGCATTTATTTATAATATAAGCACATCATTATGTTTTAAAATGTGTCCTAATTAATATACAATTATCTTAAATTAAATTGCCTCTAATTTTATTAATTAATATTATAAGATGAATAATATATTTACATATAAATAATAATAGATTTATTTTTTAAATTTAAATTTGTTTTAATTGAACAAATAAATAATGATTAATGATATTATAACATTAAGTAATTTTAACAAATATTTAAAGCAGGCACATTAAAAGGAGTTTTGATTTTTAAAATATACCTAATAGCTAGGTATTAAGATTACTTATAACCTGGCCATCCGGTATTGATTTATACTGGGCCAGCGTTTACAAAATAAACATTATTTAAATATAATTATATTTAAATTTAAACATAGTTTTAAAATGACAAAAACATATTCATTATTTTCTACATTTTACATTGAGCATTTTACCTACAAAACTTTTGGAGTTGCCACTTCTAACGTGATTGTGGGCAACGGTTTACGGTCGCCTACCTTACGCATGATCAAGGAACTGTTTGATGATACCGTTGACTTGGGAATTCCAGGTTTAATCACAGTTTTCACGGAAATTACACTTTTAACCGTCGACGAATTTTCCACAGTCTTCATGGCGACCATTTCCGGCTGTTTCGGAGCAGACTTTGAGACTATATTTTCGACCGAAGGTATATTCTGTATTTTTTTGTCCTCTTGTATCTCCACCAGCTTAGTACTTGTTGTAATTTCAGACTTTTCCATAGCATTTGTTGGCCCTACAGCATAATGCGGGTTTTCCATTGTTTTCATAGCGACTAATTCTACGGGGCTTTTGCTCAAATCTACTGACGTCGTTTTACCAGCTTGGGTATCTGCAGCTTTGACTGCATCAGCTGCGTCCATAGGTTTTTTTACGACCTTTAAAGCTTCGGCAAATGTCGGTTTTTCTAAAGTTTTCATGGCGATCATTTCTGTTGGTTCGTTAGTCGTTTTCGTATTTACTTGCGTCTCCAAACCATTCACGCGCGATGCGTCTACTACGGTTTCGTCGACAAACTCTTCGTGTTTGTTTTCACCGCCGTCAGTAGGTTTTTCCATAGTTTTTATAACGACCATCTCGGCAGGTTTTACTTCTTCGAATTCCACAGTTTCTAGTATTTTTGCGGTAGTCATTTCATTTGATTTATCTTCGGTGCTCGAGTCCTTTGCCGGGGTTTTGTCGACTTTAATGATTTCGTCGTTGGTAATTTTTTCTGCTGTTTTTACATTGGATGATACGCTTACGGGATTTTCTTCGAAATTTGTCGAAAGCGTCTCAATTTTCTTAACGTCAGTTTTTGAACCGTTTGAAATCTCTGACGCCTGCGACTTTGTTACTTCTGTAGACTTTTCTACTGTCTGAATTGCAACTTTTTCTGTGATATTATTGGTTTCGGCGTTTTCACCGTCTACTGCCGTGGGGTTTTCTACGGTTTTTACAGCTACCGTTTCAGAAGAGCTTACCGTAACACTACCTGCAGTTTCCTCCAAATCATCTTTTTTCTCGAACGCACTTGGTGATGTAGCTGCAGAAATGTGGTCACTACTCGAGATGATTTTTTGGCCATCGACGTCGGTCGGAACACTAGGAACGTTTATTTCGGACACGGGAGATGCAGCAACTGAGGGCTCCACGTCCTGCAGTAATTTTTCTTGGCTCGAAGTCGACGTTGAGTATAGTTCTTCGTATCCCTGTGATGATGTCGGAGAGTTTGTTGTTGACGGTAACTCGCTGTAAGGCACTTCCGGGTTAACCGTTGTTCCTGCAGTGCAGTTCACCGGTTTCTTGTGCTTTTTTTTCGATTTGACACCGTGGCGGCGTCCGAATATTTGATGTATCTTGTCACTGCTTTGCAGTATACCTCTTTGGGCGAACTCGTCGCCCGGCAACAATATTATAGCGACATCGTCCACGTCCACCTGCAAATTGAATTCGCCCTGTTGCCTCTGGTCGTACGTGACCGTTGGAGCGGCCTGCAGGACTCCACAGAAAATGGATAGAACACAAACAATCCGTAACGCAACCACCATCGTGATGCTGTATAACTACACTACTGCGGTTCCTATTGCTACTCCATGATAGCTAGGCAACGAGAAGGTATTTTTCCCCTAGCGCACTCATTGGCCATGTCTTTGTATAACCGGTAGTCGTAACAACAAACTGGAAATTACGGTTTTAAATACATCGTGACTGTACAGTGCACGGAACTTTAATTTTGCCTACAGTCGAGTTCGTACGTACAGGTACCGTTATAATAATATTTTATTATTATATATTGTGTGTATATTGAATTGGTTAATTATATAGTAGTTCTGACCAGTATCGGTGGTTGGGATTTAAAAAAAAAAGTATTATTAGCATTTGGTTGGACGGTCATCGAACTCGGTCCGTCGTGATATTGACCTTTAACACATTACCGAGAAACGAGTAGGTGACAATTAAATACAAAACTCGTTCTTAAAATCATTAACTTGTTTGTATAATGTTTATATTTTCGTGTAGG
>VUJU01005828.1:0-12324 GCA_009835225.1 Aphis craccivora
GTCTTGGTCTTGCTAGACCAGTACCGTCTTGGTCTTGATCTTGGTATTGGTATTGCAGCAAGAGTCTTGCGAGACCGCAAGACCAAGACCAAATTTGATCATCACTAATTTCTCTTAATTAAATTTTCAATTGTATATAACTTATAATAAATCAATAATGCACCTATCACACTGAAAACCAAAATAACTCCAACCCTATTTTTAGAAATACAAAAGTTGTATCACAAAGTAGTTGTAAAATATATAGCCGATATATTCAGTTTCCATAATGTTATACTCTTATCCAACTTATATATTTATGTAAGCTTAATTTAAATTATGTTTCTCTTTTCTTCGTCGTAATTATTAATTGGTATGTAAATATAAATGAATGAATGAATACTTAATTAGTGTCAAATAACATGACTAATTAATTTATCGTATTATACCTATAGTTAATTGATTATATATTTAAAAGACAAAATAACATAATATATATTCTTGATATATTTTAAAATATCCAATATTCATACATCATTATCTAAATTTTTTAATGGGAATAGGTCACATAACAAATAAATAAATATAAAGCTTAAAATTTTGTTAAGTTAAAAAATAATGAACTCAAAATGATAATAACTATTTCTACGAGCATTCGATAAAATAAAATTAAAAATACAACTTAAATTTAAAATTCAATAATATTATTTTGATTTTTAATAAAATTATTTAATTCAACATAAATCAAATTAATAAAATGTTAGTACATTTATATATTTTATAATAATATTATTAAAATATTAAGCAATGATATTCAACGTATAATAATTAAACATTCAATTTAAGGTTAATACTTGAATAGTTTTTCATTACATCAATTTTTCAATTTAGTTTATTTTATATTGATAATTACTATACCACACTACACATTATTATTATTTTTTTAATTGAAGTAAATTAAAATACTTCTAAGTCAACCAAGTTGATTATTTAATTTCTATTCAGAATCATTAAAGTGTTATAATATACTGAATGGATTTAAACCAAAGGCACATTGGAATTAAGAGGAATTCCTAGTTGTATTACTGCAAAATAAAACAGAATTGGACGATGAACTAATGCGGTTGTTTATACTCTATAATGACAAAGGAGGAGATGACAAAAATACATTATCCAAAATAATCATTAAGTTATCACAGTTCTTTTTAAAACAACTGAGAATTTCTCAGTATAGTATTTTTAAAGTGCCATCATCCGTTAGTATTTAATTTCCAATAAATAGTAATAAGAGCTAAATGTCACATTTTAAGAGTTCTTTCTACAGAAATATAAATATACCAAATTACAATTACGTAAAAAACAAATTCAAAAACAACAAAATAAAAAACTCCAATGTAAAATTACTATTTTAACCTTGCTAAGAATCTAAAAATATGAAAACTATATCAATTTCCCATATTTCAAGGGGTGTTATTTAGAACGATGTATTTATACAAAAGGCAGCTAAGATATTACTACTTGCATGTCTATATGTGTGGTACATAATATAATACAGATTTAATTATAGTTATAAATTTAATGTATAATTCACAACAGGAAGTTAAATGACCATTCCGCTAAGACACAATACATTATACTTGTTATACGAACAGAACAAGACGGATATTTTATATTAAAATACATGTAATAACTTTTCATTATTCCAGCGATCTATATATAGTAACCAATATATATTATATTATATTATACGATCGAGTATTCGGTTTATATCATAACTAATTATGTAGTAAAAACTAATTTTAATACTTCCTTAATAAAATTAGGTAATACAATTTCGAATTATGAAACTAATTATATGGCAAAAGCACTAAAAGTTCAAATAAAAATTAGACCTAATATAAAATGACTTAAAAGTAACTTGTGAATGAATTTTAGATTATTTTACGCAGGATAACGTCAATTATTTCATATAATATGTTTTTCAAAACAATGTAAAACTAATAATAATTGATTTTTCAAAATTTATTTTATAATATGCCAGTAGTATTTTAATTGTAATATTAAAGGTATTTAAATGCGTGTGGGTAAAAAATCATTTTAATAGTCAAAATCAAATAATTAATTTAAATTGTGGTATATATATATAAAACAATGGGATTGAAACGAATATTGACAATTTCACAAATATACCAAACTTTTATTAATGATACAATTTATTATAAACATATCCACATATTATATGTATCATATTTCATATGGAGCAAAAAACAAAAAAAAAATCCAACCTTTATATTTCCTGTATTATTGTTGTCACTTGTCATTCAAGCGTGAAAAAAAAACAAAAATAATTTATTTGAAATGTTTTCATCCCGTTCGTTTAAAACTATTATACATTATAAATTGTCTCTTTAACCTTATTTCATAAAAATGTTCATGCTGCTCGGTTTTTGAGGCGATTGTAACTCCCACGGCCGCACTAAATTATCATGATACGAGGACTGTTATGACACTGTTTATATTATCATACGTCCGTGTAGGTAAATGTTTATGGAGTGTTCGGACAACCCTCGTAACGTTAGATTTTTTCTCAATAAATTACTTGGATTATATCTAATATCATTATAATCACGCTATCTCTCAACTTCATTTATAAATGACATTCAGTTAAGTTGTTATAAACATTTCATTATTTCAAAACTCAGTGTTTTCATTTTTTTCACCATCTAATACAATATTCATACTTTCTCCTTCTAAAATACTCTAACCTACCGACTACACTCAAGATACACATTTATTTTTATACGCTGTAAAAAGAGACATGATCCACAAAAACAGTTAGATAATATTCAGGCCAAATGGTAAGTATGGTACACTGGATTGCAAACATAATTTGTAATGAGAATTGAGAGTTCGACATATTATTATTCACTATAACAATATAATATTGTTATGCATATTTAAACAGTACGTTATAATATTACGGGAATAATTGTGCAACGTGGATTCTGTTATATTAAATTTTACGATACCAATCATCGTTCGTTTTAGACGTTGTCGTCAAAAGAATACGTCTCACTTTTTGTTTTCATTTAAAATATATTATAAAGAGAATTAAATAAGACTTTAATAAAATATGGAATGTGTACTAGTATTATGGTTTTTGAAATAAATTATTAAAATATTTTTAATGTTGATTTATTACTGTATAATATGTATCATGCATGATATATATATATATATATATATATTCATACATCAGACCTGTAGTTTTCGTAGCATTTATTTTTCGTATATAAATAAAATACGTGTTGACACCTTAATTCTCTGAAGGGCAGTTAACCCGTGTGCAGACCAAACAAGGATAGATTTTTATAGCAGCCAAAGAGGAACCATAACCGTAAATTTTCCAAGTTGAATTTGTCGTTTATCTGTGTAAACTGTTGGCGTTTACCTGACCACACCAAGTCAATAAAAAAAAAAAATTAAATTTACTAAGCAAGAATTTGATTGCTGGATATAGTTGTTTATCAAAAACATATTTATGTTATCGATGAATAGTGAATCGGAACAGAGCTCATTCGTGTTAAGTAATGCATGCACGTGCTTGTGCTAACAATTTTGTTTTCTTCACATTTTTTAAAGGTTTCTAGCGTTTAAAAAATCCTCTTCATTTTTTTTTCTTTTTCTTTTTATGTTAACGAAACAAACAGTCGACTTTATTGATAGTATTTTCTAGCTATACATACTGTTGTTGTTTTTGCCGTTGGCCGAAACGATAATCTTATCGTCGTTATCGACGCTCGTGTAAATTGACTCACAGTTAACGCTACCCCGGTAAACGCTATAAGGTGTAAAATCCTAAGCTATATTTTTTATGACTTGGCCAAAAAAGCGATTTGTCATCGCATACGTCTCTTTGCTAAATAACGGCCATAAATCTAAAAGCACAAAAATCCTTATAAATAAGTATCCAACCTCCTGGCAACGACTTCATCATATTGTTATTATTAACTAACTGTTATATTATAAGTTTATATCATAACGATATTATAGTACTGTAAATAAGTACGCATTTTCACATGTTTATGAATATGTACATTATATAAAATATAAATTAAAAGTAATTACGACAATAATATTATTTTCAATGGTATTTTTTTTTTTTTTTTTTAATTCGCAAACACAAAAATATAAAAGTAACTTATTTTTGTCTATGAAATTTAATTTAATTCTACGTATATTCGAATATGTTACGGCTCTCAAAATTGCCTATTGTAGCATCACTCTTAGACGTGTTTTAAGATTATACATAAATTATTATTCATGTGCATGATATAAATACATAGTAACTTTCATTAAATAATAACTTTTCAGTGATATTATAATAAAGTTTTATTTAAATTATTAACTTTATATGATATATTACAACAGTGATGGATTCTAATAATATTATTTAGTTAGGTACGTGGCATACAAACAATTACCAATATCAACAAAACTAGTGGTGTACAAATCTTATGTAGGGAAGGTTTTGATTAAATTATTGATATATTATTACAGAAGTAAATTACTACCGTTAAATCCGTGTACACGAAATTAATATCAAGTGAAAATTATACATTTTATAAAATAAAAACTAAAAAAAAGCAATATTTCTACACCACATTTTTTTTTCTTATCGTTAGATCATTTGGCTAATTTACAATACTTTAAAAATGAATGATCGGTCAAAATATTTAGTTTCAATGTTTATGTACTTTCGGAATAAATGCAACCATGGAAAAATACATTTTGTTAACAATGGATTGATTTTGATTTTTTACAAAAAAATAATATTGGCAACCATTTAATTCTAGGTGAGTTCTTTGGAAGGTTAGGTTTTTTTAAACTCAATGGTAAAATGTTTACTGTTTACCTTAATTTAATAAAATTAAACTTTTTTTTTTAAATGGAATATATCTGGTTTATTATAATTTTTATTTCATAAACTTTCACCTAGATCTAAATTAATGTTTTGTATCATATTAGAACTTTTGAAATCAAAATTATAAAATTCATTAGTTTAAGTTTTATCTATTTCAGCACACAGTTGATAAACTATTGTGTGTTGATCAAAATTTCATCCTAGAATCCTCTAGGTACACTCTTCCTATAAAATATTAATTTGTATGTTATATGTAGTATAAAGTGAGATGTTGTTACTTCTTAATTAAATTTTTAAATTTGGATGTCTTCAATGTCATAAATGTATTGACATTGATTGAACTATTTTCAATGTTTTAAAATTCAGCTTACTCTATAAAATAATAATACCGTTTGTATTTATAACTTTAGTAATCTGGTGAATTTCGAGGTTTTTGTAACTTTTATCGCACTATAGAAAGTAAATATAGTATATATAGTTATATACATTTCTACAAAGTTAGAATATGTAATTTTATTTTATTTGATTAAATTCTAAACTTAAATTATTAAGTTATTTATTGGTTCCTTGAGAATTTTTATTTTTAGATGCTTTTATTTATATAATTTTTAAGAACTCTTATTTTTAAGTAATTGTATTCATTTTTTCTTTGAAAATTTTTATATTTTAGTTATTTTTATTCCTAAAAAAAAAAATAAAAATAAACAAAATGTTAAAAATTCTATTATTACTGTTTCAAATGTTTCAATGGAACTTTTTAAAAATGTTATATAACTTTTAAGACCCTTGGTAAAATCTGTGTAAAATATTGCCAAAGGATGTATATAATGCAACCTTTAGAACACATATTCTATCCAAGAAACTGATTACATACATATAACTGAAATAAAAAAAAACACACAATGTAGAAATAATATTTGGACATAAACTTCAATATTATATTTTTGAACGGCACTAAAAATTCACATCGATATTTTTACTATATAGCATACAGCACATTCCAAATTTAGGTAGGTATATATTATTATTATGTACATTATATTACTTACATATTATGTTTATTTATTATATACCCTTAATATGTTCATAATAAATTCTTTATTATCTTTAATACTTTAGTATTAAGGAATAAATAAGAATAATAATATTACTTGTAACTGCCAGTAGTAGATCGTAGATCAACTCACGATGGATTGCCCTAAAAACAATAAGCCATTTTTAACTTTTATCCTTTTTTTCTAATCATTGCTAAGTTAATTTAACTTTTTATAAATAAATTGATGATACAGAAACAGGAAAATAAAACAAAAATTTTAGACGCAAATATGAATAATGTATACTAATATTGCCTATATACGTCTGCTAATTATAATGATATGATTCCAGATGTAAATATTATATATGTATAAGTACAACTATTATCATAATACAGTTAATAAATAATTGTAATAATGATTATTTTCTTGTATGATAGTTGATTTTTAGTTAAAAACTAAAAGCAGCATGTCAAAAACCTATTGTAAATAACAACGTTTTGACCAATTGTACATACATGTAACTATTTTTTTTTTTGATTATCCCGGTACTGGTTCTTTAATTTCTTATAATCAATCTATTGGTAAACACGAGTTTCATTTGTTTACTTATTTATAATTAATATATTCATGTATTTTATAGTTAACACTAAAAACCTTTTTTTAATACAGCTAGTTTTCCAACTAACGATTTCAGTAAAGAACGACATAATATTGTTAACTAAAATTAAAGTAAAAAGCCTTCATTGAAGGATCAAATTTTAAGAATCGTGCTCATCAAAGAATAATAATAAAACAACCATGCACCGATTTATTTACAATTTTCAAGCTCCGAAGCTATTTCTTATACTCTCTGTGTAACAGTGCAATTTGTTTTCCTGATATTAGGTACTTAATTCGAATAATAACAGTATATTTTTAGGTCGATCGTTGTATCTATAATCTATATAATACATAGTTATCGTAACTATAATAATATATTTCTGTTATATTGACCATAATAATAATAATGTACGCAAAGTATTATTATCGTTGTTTTTATCTATACGAACTTACAACTAACACGGTGACTGTATTTTATTGTAATGATTTTCGTTGATCCCGTCTATCTATGGGTACTATATTATATAGACGGCACCACGTATAATAGTATTTCAGCTTAATATCGTCGTGATACGTTTAAGGTCTGCGCATCCGGTGCATGTTCGATTGGATGGTTTTAAAGTCTCGCGTATACCGTGTGTGTATATGAACCGTGTATATATACTTTTTCCGCGTAGTTTTATAGACCAATATTACATCTAAGTGTCACGGATTTCAGTTCAGGCGATAAAATCGAAACGTCTTCGAAAACTTTATTGTGTTGGGGCCCACCGTCATTCCTTCAGGCGGAAAAAATCGGATTCTGGTGAACGGTGTTCACCATTAGTGACACGTGCTATAGTGAATATTTTCCGGGACCATATCGCTTTCTCGGTTACGTACGTGCCCGACACGTCGCGAGTCGCGGTGATGACAGTATACTATTCTCTATACAAACCGTCATATCGTGTTCATAATATGATCAAGTACATCAGGTATTTCTAAAATTATATTTACTACCGTCACATAATATTATATATCTTTTGTAAATTGAAATAAGTAACTATGTAATATGTATAGTATTGTTAAAAAATTAGAGATGTAAAATAGGTTATTTTTTTGTTATGTGAATATATCTCAGAAAGTTTTTTTAGACTGCAGATCAATTAAACTCTAACCCTAACCTATCCTCGACCAATGAATGTGAATTAAAACTCAGGTATTATTCGACGAGTAAGTAGTAACTTTATTCGGTGGTTGAACCAAGGAATATAGAATATATGTATTGATTAATGTGTACCTACATACTACATACTTTCCAGGTGGATGTCAGTAAGAAATTATAAAGTATTGATATTGAAAGCATAAGTACTATTTCTGAAGAACCTTTTTTTTATAATATTTTAAGTGGAGTGTATTCTTATATACTCCACTTACCTTAATGGAAGATACTGAAATTCGAAAAAATATCGATCATAAATTCCAAATTTTTCGATATGGACATTTTTCCAGTCACTGTCACTGGGTGTAGTTAACAGATAGTACCCAGAATATATAAAAGATTATTTTAATAAGGTATTTAATTAATTAAACACTATTAATGCTAAGTAAGATATTCAAAAAATAATTTAGACTTGTCACAAGTCATTTCGTAATCATGAAAATGACGATTCAATATACACAATTCAGTTCTATTGCATATTAGTAGTGTTATATTACATTAAGTGATAATTACCTTACGCCGACTATGAACTTTAACTTATATAACACTTTTATGTTGTTTTCCGCTGAACGCTTACTTGTTAATAATATTCATTATCACATTTGAAAGTGGTTGACACTAATACACGACGTGCTTATCCGTTTGGCAAACAAACATTTACATGCCAAAATCCTGTTTTATATAGTTTTCCATTGGGTAATCATATTTTTTTACCCCTAGGCACCGTTTTAAATAAAGTCATGACTAAAGTTAAAACAGATTAAAAATAAAATAAAAATTTAAAAAGTACACTTAAAAATAAAGGTTGCAAAAAATATAATAAAACGAAAATCCCCTCGTTCTAAACGTCTTTTATAGTGCGATAGATGGTTTTATTTTCCAATGAATATAGATGAGACTGATGAGGAGAATAATGTAGCCAATGTAAAGCTTGCAGAACTGTCAACCCAAGAGACCGACGAAAAGAACTCATTAGGGTCTTGCAAGGGTTTGTTTGTTTTTACGCACTTTTATGAATATGCCATTGAATAATTTATAACAGGATTCTACTCACCACCTCATCGTCTTGCCCATTATATAGGTACTATGTACCCAACACCCGTCCACAGCCACCTAATGCCAACGAAGAAAACCAGCTGTATAATTACCACCGACATTTTGGCCAATAAAACCCTTGTCTTAGGTACATGACTTCCATGGGTCTCCATTATTACTTCACTGGACACTATTATATGGTTATTCTATTACATTTCCTGTGAACGTGAATCCATCCCCTTTAATAATGAACCTCGCCAGGATTATTAATTCATTTTGTGAACGGTTGACTAAAGTTTTAAAGGAAGAAAGAAATGAAACCAATTCATAAACGGCTGGAGTATAATAATATATTGTTCCTCCTGTCTTCTGAATTATAATATTGTCTTTTTGAACTTTGATCCTTATAGCAAGCATCATAAAAACTATTGCAATTACTTTACATGTTTAAAATATGATTTTTTCATAACCTATCAGTTGTTTTCTCCAAGGTAAATATTAGTATTTTTGGAAATAACTTTCTTTTTGATAATAACCTAACTTAATTACAACATAACATAAAAAAAAGTTTTCCATTTTTATAGTTTACATTAATTATATCTCTTGTTGTTTTATATTATAGTTGTAAATTCATTATTAATTTAATAATTCAAATATATTTAAAAAAAATCAAATCTTGAACCAGTAGTTGATTGACCCGGGCTTTGATAACGTGCTGTATGACTTTACATACAAAACACGCTCTGGTTGTTCAAATGAGTGATTTATTACACGTTTTATTAATAACACCGAAAAAACACGTCAATTTATCATAAACGTGAACGATTAATGGTTTATAAATAAATAATAATGTTCATAGTCATTAAATATTTGAATTATTTTAAATGTATTATTATTTACTTCCTACAAAATATATTCATGTAATAATATGTATTAAATAAATATGGTCCAATTTTAGATAGAAATATTATGTCAATTTTTCAATCGTTAAAATGTTTAAAATGTTTCTCCTGGGAACGTAATGCGCTATTGAGATCGGTTTTGGTTGAGTGTGAACGTGGACGCCGGGTATTCCAAATTTTACGAGGTGCTATCAAAACAAAAACCTTTTTTTAATACATTTTAACTCATAGATAAATAAATTACAACATTTAAATTAGTATGTCGACTACTCAAATGTATTTTGCCTCGCTATTATCGTTGCCTTATATATAATAAACTTGTTAGTAAAACTATACACTGTTACCTGTTGATATATATAGATAATATATTTTTAAACCAAGCACGTTAACCATAGATTATTAAAACATCAAAAATAAACTTTCATAATAAATATTATAATTTATAAAATGAACGTATAAGTACAATACAGCAACACCTCTAAATATCAGACACTCTCGTTGGCTAAAATATTGCCTGCTATTTGGAAATAGGAGATAAATGAAAAAAAATGAACAATATCAAACTATAGGTATCAAAAAAATATATATATATACATATTAAATATGTATATGTATATTATTGCTATGTATGAATATACATCTGATATTTATTATTATTAAAAACAAAATTAGTTACTAAATGAGACGACCATTTAATACGACGGATAAGATAAAATTAATAGTTAACGATAATATGTGAAATTCACTTAGTAATAAAATATATGTAATGAAGATTTCCGCTATTTATAGATGTCCGTCAAGGAAGTTTTCACTATTTTAAGTATTTTTTTATCTATTTTTCGTACCTGATGGAAAGAGTCATGCAGTTTTTATCACCACAGCGCCTCAATAGTCGGCGGATATTGTTGTGAATACTAAATGCCATACGATAATCGACTATACGATGTACCTACGTCCTACTTATCATGTGAAACAACACGACAGTCTACCATCGAGCTGTTTGCATATGACATTTCCCGAGTCTCACTCGAACTATGAATAGGGTAGCATCGGTCGATGAGGTATAGTGCTGTGGTCTATGTAGCGTGCGCCTTATAATAAGGAGAGGTCGCGGTGTGGGACATCGTGAACATTTATATGGTTTATACGACCGTTCCTGTTTTGATATGCTAAAGTAAATATTTTAAAGGATATTATTTGACTTGATAAATTAATCAATAATGTTTGTTTTTAAACACAAAAAATATTTATTATTGTTGGGTGTTTCAAAAAAATAGTTGAGATGTCAAATTATATATGATATTCTTTGAAAGCAGACTGAGTTATATATTATGTACTGTCATTATTGTTTGGAACTTAGTATTTATTCACCATCAAACCAAGTATATAATAATTTGAATTGGAAAAATCGATAATGGGTACTACTTAGAAATTATCAGGTTGCATTATAGGTGGTTTGTGTTATCATAAACCAAGTACTGATTTACATTAACTGTTTTAATAAAAACAATGTATCGAATACTGCAATTTTTAGTATATTCCAGGAAAGTACAACTAATATGTTCATATGACATGTAAATAGAAGTAATACATACGTTTATCATTTCAAAGTATCATTGAAACTTTTAAAATATTCAATACTTATTTTAATGCTTTTTGTTCAACTCTCGTTTTAAATTTAAGTATTTAAGTTTTTAGACAGTTAAAATTCTATTCTAATTGTGAAGTAACTCCCTCTCATTATAGTACTAAAAAATGCATATTATATTTAAATTTTTATGAAGTGGCGCAATTTCTTGCACATAAAACTTTATAATAACTTGTAGAATATTGGTCAACACATTTTATAATTTGCCAATATTCAAGTTTATTTAATATTAAAAAGTATATTTAGTTCACCAGCTATAAAAATATAAACTTAAAGTTTTTCAATAATGGTAAAAACTTTTTAAGCGATAAACTAAGTAGATATGATCCGAAACTGTTTTTTCCAACATCCAAAATAAGTTCATAATAAAATTGGTTTCCGATATGAAACCGATTCAATAGCTATTTTAAAACAGATATATGTTATCTCATATTAACGAAATATAAATCCAATATTTAATGTTAACCGATATTAATCCAATAATATTCATTTAAATACTCTAGAGGTTTAATTGTGATAGACTTAAGAGTTTTATAAAAATTTTAATTATTATTTTATATTAAATACTAAATAATAATAAACACAATGAACAATAAACACGATGTTTTTATTTGTTGAATACTTATTAAAAATAAAAATAAAAAGCAGCCAAGTGGGTACCGCTCTGCTGTACATTAGATGCCGTGTGGATCATTTATATCATTATTATGTATTATAGGAGGGTTAAATTTGAATCCAATGATAATTATCATTGTATACGATAAACGATTCTAAACGAAGATGATTTGTCAGCCTAGGATATAATTTCTAGTGGTTGGTGAAAAATGTGGTTTATGTTTTAATGACCTGAATACACCAAAATTTAGATTCTTTTATAATAATTGTAAGCTTAACTTATGAAAAACCTTGTATTAAATTTTCAACTCTTAGCTACTTATACAAAAATTTTTATGAAATATACCTACAAAATAATTTGCAAATATTCATGGTTTTGACGA
>VUJU01005829.1:2125-12322 GCA_009835225.1 Aphis craccivora
TAATATCTAAATATCTCTAAAAATCTTCTTATTTAGGTGACCTAGCTTACAATAAGGTGTACTTTCAATACATTGTTTAAGACCAACTGGTGTAAATGTAAAAAATCGGGTAGACTTTGCAATTCAAAGTTCCATAATAGTGGTGTATATGTGGTAATGAATAATGTAAAATAATGCTAGCCCTTCATTATTTTTTAATAATAATCAATTAAAATAAAATTATCAAAATAATTGTAATTTAAAAATAAATTTTATTTTATTCATATCAAACCACTTTTAGAAAATAATATTTAAAAAGCTGTGTAAGTTAATGATATTTTTTGTAAGATTTTTTATTTAATTTTTTATTTACTCAATATTTAATCTACAGTGCCCAATTACATTTGGGCACTGTATAAAATGCCTAGGCAATATTAACGTATTCCAACTTTGCCCTTGGAAATCGGGCATTGTGCACAGTGCCCAGTCATTGTGCACAATGCCCTATTTTCTACTTTGCCCGTAACATATACAGTAGAATCCGCTTATTATGATACCATATAATATAACAATATTCTTGGATAAAATGAGTTCCAGCAATGTATTTGGTTAGTTTTAAATCTTATATAGGTAATTTTAGTTGGATATTACAAATCAGCTACAATGATAATTTAGATACAAAAATGATATTTTTAAATAAAAATTGTTTTTTTTTATTCACCTGTAACAATAAATTGGAAGAAATTGTATTGTTCCCAGTTAGGTAAAGACAAAGTACTAGAACTGACTTTCTTTTTCAAAAAAATTATAAATATAATTAGGTTAACATAATAATATATACATAATACGTCCTTATTTTTATTCATATTATATATAATAAATTATGCTTGTATAATACAAAATACAATATACATTATACATGTATTTGTTTAATAAATCAATTTTTCAACAAATTCCAAGTTTGGATATAACAATATGATTCTTTAAGTACTTTGAAGGTTAGGTTATAAGCGGATTTTACTGTATATTATAATGTAACGTACCTAAAATTTATTGGAAATATCTTTTGGTTATTGTCTAGGAAGGACAAGGATTGGGGAAGAAAGAACAAGGTATTTCAGTGGCTCTACAAGTAGAAAAAACAAGTAAAAGAGGTGGTAGGATTATTCATGAGAAACCAGGTGGTAATGTGTCACCTCCACCTATGTCTTCTATAATACAAGATGATTTTGTTGCGCCTGCTCCACCACCTCCTAAACCTCTACAAAGTATCACAGAAATAATGAAAGAGCAATCTAAGGTAATACTACATAATTTTTTTTTATAATTATTCTTAAATTTGACCCAAACTATTAAATAAAAACAGGTAGTATTATTACGAAATATGGTTGGACCTGGTGAAGTTGATCAAGATCTTGAACCTGAAGTAAAGGATGAATGCAACACTAAATATGGGGATGTTAACAAAGTAGTTATATACGAAGTTCCAAATGTTGATCATGAAGAAGCCGTACGAATATTTGTGGAATTTAAACGTATTGAATCCGCAATCAAAGGTAATATCATTATAAATATATATATATTTATTTTTTAATAATTACATTATTTTTTTTTATCATTACAGCTGTTGTAGACCTAAATGGTAGATTTTTTGGTGGAAGACAAGTAAAAGCTGGATTTTACAGTGCAGAAAAATTAAATAGCTATCAGCTTCTTGATTAAAACTAACTATTTTATAATATAAAAAATAATTAAATTGTATAATTTTAATATATTTGGACAAATTTTGATCAATATTGACTGTATAAAATAGCCTAGTTTTTTTTTTTTTTTTTAATATACCTAATAATTTTATTCTAAAATCCAAACAGATGCAGTTGAAAATCCCCGATTTTCCAAACAACAATTTTCTGTTAATTTGTATTCTTTAAGTTTTTTTAATCGCTCTTGTAAATGACGTTTGGGCTTAAAACAATGTCTACCCGGATCACCAATCAGTATAGTCTTCCCTTGGTTACACAGCATATCCAGCCATTTCCACAGTAAATCCGCCATATCTTGTGAATAAAACATATCTCCAACAATGATAACTTCCCATTGCGAACAATCATTGAACAAAATATTCTTAGACAACACATCAATATTGATGTTGTTTAACTGAGCATTTAGTTTAGCTGCTACACACGCAACTGTTCAGAACCAAAAAATAAATTTCAAGAGAAAAAATTAAATTAAAATATTAACTGTACCAGGATCTATGTCGTTAGCTGTAACTTGATTGGCACCCGCTAAAGCTGACGCAAGACTGCATGCAGCACTACCACTACCGATATCCAAAATTGTTTTGTTATTTACATACTTATTGTTATCTAATATAAACCTTAAAACCAAATAAAAAATACCGGGTTAAAGATATGAATATAATTCTTCATAATTTATTTTACCTGGAAATAGCTTGGCCACCAGGCCAATAAAATGCCCAGAAAGGATCGTTAAACTGGCATTCATTTGCAGGCGAATGCCACAGTTTGCATTGTTCAGTAATTAAATGCAATTTTATTTCTGGAGTCAAGTGATTTGTACACACAACAGTAGCATTTTTTATTTGTTTAGCATAATATTGCTCACTGCGAGTAGAATAATTTTTGGAAATAATTTTTATTGAGTCTATGATCCTATGATACCTCATTTTATGGTTTAAAAAAGTATATGTACCTCATATAAACTTTTAGGCCTAAATATGCCTAAATCTTCATTATTACGTTGTATTATATTATAGTAGACCTACAAGTGTTGTCAATCAGAATTTTTGAAATAGCTTGTTATACGATTTAAAATGATTGATGAGACTTTAGATAATTTGTATTGTTTCAAATAGGTAACGAAAAGTCCTATTGTCCTACGTTTTAAGATTCAAACCCTCCATTGAGAATTTGAAATTTTAAAACGAAAATGTTAATAAATAATAAAAATATTAAAAATTATAATAAAAGAACGAAAAATATGATAACTCTGTTATTTATCAGTTTTTACTACCATGAATTAAGATAATATTTTAATTCGTGTATTACATTATAAGTCTATGGTACAAACCACGATTTTATATGAGTTATAAACCTTAACCTGAATAGTAAATAACTGGTTATAATGATAAATGATAACAGTAAACTACAACTGCTACAACTCACGGTTATGTATATTTTTTATAATTCTATTTATTATTGCCGACTGCCGTGCTACGTCTACGGTTTACAACAATACAGTTTTAATAAATTAATCTATGGCCTATGCTACCGCCTACCTCAATACCACGTCATAACAATACTATTTATTTATTTATGCTTTGACCACGGAAAAGAAACCCGAATGACAACACAACTCGTATAAATATTTGTAGTATGATTCCGTTTGTACGGGCGTTTGTAATGTAATATTAATATGTACCTATGACGTTTACTTTTTGTTTAGGATTTTCTCATCAATTTAATTTCAATTGAAAGTTTTTTCATACTGTTGTTAGGTATTTATTTTAATACGATGCAGAGATGGATAGGGTTATTTTGCGTGTTACCGGCCACCGGGAATTAAATTTAAGGATCCAAAACTATTTTGCTCACTTCGCTCGGAATGCATTTATAAAACAAGTGTTACAAAATATGTTATTACGACATCATTATGATAATGATAGTATAGATAATGTATTATATCCATTAGGTATATTCATAATATTAAATATACTATAATAAAATTTCTTATATATTATTTACGTAAAGCCGTAGACGCATTATACATATTTATTTCATTATTAATTATAATTAATATATATTAATATATTTATATATAATACATACCAAATAAAATAAACTGTTTTTAAAGTATTATATAGTTCGGTATTTCCTGTAGCAAAATGAATCTAGTTGGTGAATTGGGGAGGTCATTTTTTGAATTTCCCAATAGTTTTCAAAAGCGCCGGGAAAAACCAAAAAAAAATTAAGGAAAAACGGGAATTTTTACGCAAAACCTGTTTTTGACCAAATCGATTTTTTTATATGGTTGTAATTCAAAAACTAATCATTATAAATACTTGAAATTTTCACCAAATGTTTATGTCAGTGTTATCTATACACAGTTAAATTTTCAAAAAAATTAAGTGTATCTTGATTTTAGTATACCTAATTTTGCAAAGAAATGTACTTCAATGTGACTTTATTTGAGAACTTATTCGACCAAAATGAGCAATCACATGTATTATACATGCGAATTGCGATGTACATTGTATATTTTCGAACGTGGTTCAAATAAATTTCTTAAATTTTAATATCTATAAAAACAATCTTAAATTTTCGTCAAAATTGGTTAAGTAGTTAAGTAATTTTTGAGTATATTATCTAAAAAATTTAATTAATTTATAAATATATATTATGTATAGTTTATACAAAAGTCTCTTTTATTTTTGTGACCAATTGCAATCTTATATATATATATATATATATATAAAAATTCAATTTTAATTTTCAAAAACGACATTTCTATGTGAACTACTCTATAGAAATCATATTATATTGAATGAAAAACAAAGCTATAAATATTTTTTAAGTTTCAAGGAAAATGTGTGTAAAATTTGATAACAATTGGATCCTTAAGTAATTGTGGAAGTAAACGATGACTAATAAATGCATAATTGGTTTAAATATGAAAAAAATATTATTAAGGTCAACGATGGGAAAATATTTAATGATTTGTTTTTATTTTAAATCAAGAGTATGCGAGATATTAAATGCATTGCTATTATATTATTATGTATATGAAATTTGCAATAGTCTTCAAAAGCACCAGGAAAAACCAAAAAATAAAAATAAAAATTAAGGAAAAATGGGAATTTTTACGCAAAACCAGTTTTCGACCAAATCGATTTTTATATGGTTGTAATTAAAAAACTAATCACTGTAAATATATACAATTTTCACCAAATTTTTATATTAGTGTTATCTATATACAGTTATATTTTTAAAAAACTGACTTTTTTTGAGTTATAGACCACTGAAAATGTTCGATTTTGATGCCACGTTTTACATTTTCCTGAATATCAGGAGCATAATGTAGACAGTATAGGAAAATATCTGTATTCCATATTCTACGCAGCATATTTATCGGTTAGTGTTTAATAATTTTTTTATTTTAAGAAATTAAATATGTATTCTCGAAGTTTTTGTCATACTCACTCAAAAAATGTGCTTTCATATAGTTTACCCAGATTTATTGAATTGTAATAATTTCAGCTTACCTCTGACTTTATGGAAATGAGTACCCAATGAATATAGTTAAATGTTGATTTATCATTTAAATGATAATATGTTTTCACCAATTCTTTTAATTTAGTGTACCACAACAGTGTATAATAATTTAATTTATAAGATATTTTTAAGAGCTAAGTTCCTAAATTTCTTACACAAGTATAATAATTACAGTATAAATATTTTGAACTATAAAAATTGTACATTTATTTGTTCTAATTCTATATATTTACTATTTGCTTAGGTAGGTACTATTCTATGGTTTGATTAAATTTCATATAACATTAATATAAAATAGGTACCTACTACCTACAAGAGCATGATATTATAAATGAAAAAGGGGGGACGGAGTGGCCGAGCGTTTGTTAAATGTAATGTTCCCATCTTTGTCAAAAACAATAGTTGTCCAAAATATATTACTACCTATACTTTTTTATTTGTTAGGCACAATAATATATACAATATAATTAAAGAATAATATATTTTTTAAATAAATATTTATTATTTTTAGATCGTATTATAGATTGTGCTATTAAGACTCAGTTATTTTATAATTAACTGGAAAGTGTTTATGTTACAAGAATAAAAAAGTTGAATAGACATATACTTACATTAATTTTCAAATTATAACTTTCTATTTTCAGTCTAGAAAATTTTTGGAGAAAAAGAATATTCCAGAATAATGATACACTTGACTTATACACTACACTTTTTACTTTAACAATTCTCATACTATTTCTGCACTCTACTTTTTAGAGTAACTGAGTATACAAATGATGCCTTTTTTTATAAAAAAAAAAACTGTAATGAATAAGCAACAATACAATTTTTTGATATTGTCTAGGATCTGATAGTACTTTAAAGAAGTTTTAAAAAAATATACTTATATAATTTTTAACATGATTAAATCTCTCCAATTTTTATGCAGTTTTAAAGTTTGTGTAATTTATTTAGGATATAGAAAAAAAAATTAAAACCGGTGTACTTTAATAACATTTAAAAAAAAAAGTTTATGTATTTCAGAATTTTTTATATTAATAGAATATATATATATATATACATAAATCTATTATATTATGTAGATGACTTGTAACACATTTTACTTCTCTATAATATTTGTATCTTTATTATATATGGAACCATAATAATTCGGATTTCTGATGAAATAGGTATACAAATTATTTCTATAAAGTAAATTAACTCAACTCAAATTTACATAATATATTATATTTTAAATAAATAATACTGAACAAAATTAATAAACAATTATTAGATTCCTAATAAAATATTTGTTTGGAAATTTGGATATTATAAAAACTATTTTATGGAAAATAACTTACTAAAAAACCCAAAAATATATAAATAAATTTTTTCTATAAATTTTTATTATCTAACGCAGCAGAGGAACGTGACAGCACGTCTTACACGCCACCATGTCTTCCCGATCCAACCTCTTCGATTTTTTATCAGTACCTTGTTCGTTACGTTCATGTCGCCGCCCGCCGGTGCCTTTGTTTGAACTGTTTGAACTGTACTTGCTGCCGACGACACATATGACAAAATCTCTTCTTCTTCAATTGCGTGATGCGTTGAAAATGGTAGTTCTTTAGTTCTTTCAATGTCTGCCTAAAATAAAAATTGTTTTCATGGTATTTGAAATAAATTTTTATGTATATTCTTTTATTTACAATTTTAGTCTGCAGGCTTATGATTTGTAAATCTTTTGAAATCGCTATAGCCTGCGCTATTCTCAATTCTTTTACTTTAAAACGATATTTTTCTTTCAGTTCATCATTTTTTTCTAGATGTTTTGTGTTAGTCTCCTATAATAAATTATTACTCAATTATTAGAGATTTTCGCCGAATATATTGTATTATTATTGTTAATATTATAATTAAAATAAAATTACGTTGAGATTCTCAATTATTGTAGCTTTCTCCTCTTCATTATCCGATTTAGACATATCTGCCGACAACACATTTGACAAAATCTCTTGTAAAATGATTGTAACTTCTTCTTCGATCGCGTGGGTTGAAAATGGTAATTCTTTAAAAAAATTACTAACTTCCATAATATTACTTTTGTTTAAGAAAAACTAATTAAGAAATAAGTCTATATTTGAAAGTCAAACAACACTGATCTAAAATGATACGATGACCAGAGAGTTAATAAGAATTTTCTTACGCAACGCAATTATTATACTAGCCAGCACCATGAGTATTTATGTTTTATTATTGACCAGCATTAAATTTTTCATATCCTCTTAATTTTCTAAACACGTTTACTTATACTTTTTTTAATGTAGACCACCTAGAGTCTCAGACTGTCCACCCACCATCCGGTATACCGTAAGCGATTATCATTGCTGAATTATCATAATCGGGGTGCGATAAATACCTAACCAGCGATCTCACGCTCAGGTGTAATTTAAATTTAAATTTTTTATTAGCTAATAATTTAAAAATCATTACATCTAAATACGATTTTTATATTATACTACTTTTTGATTTTTTTTTATGTTAATTTTACACATTTTTACACGTAGTTTGATGATAGAATGACATTATTGATTATTTGATTATTATTATTATTATTGTACAATATGTTATAGCAATTTTATTTTTATTTTTTCTATTTTAATAATTAACACTATAAGTACATAGTTACTTGTTACTACTTAAGTAGAAAACTTATATTTATAATATATAGTTTATTTATATAGTAGTACAAAGTGTCCGCGTTCTCGTTCTGCAATATACCTTTTTACCAGACCGTACTAAGTATCCGCGTTTCGCACTTTTAATGCCTGACCATACAAATTGACCTAGAGCCAGGTGGATCAACTAGCCTCATCATCGTGGCTGAGGACGATTCCAGATTTGCACCTGGAGGAGACGATGCATACTACAGAAATGATCCTGTGAAGTATATGATTTTAATTTAAAATTGAAATTTGCACACTCGTATAGTAAAAACTATCACTATGAATCGTCAGTTGGACATTAATACAACCCGTAAAATTAATATCCAATAATATGATATACTGTCGTCTATTTTACTCCTTAGTTATATTATGTATACCTACTATACAATTATGGTTGAATAGTGTAAAATATCTTCTGGTTTTTGACTATTATCACAGAATAGAATAATGCTATTATTGAGGTAAAATCATAGATTTATAACGAATCATAATTAGATATAAAAACATTTTATAAAAGCACCATCTACCGGACGTATTGATTCGACGAGGAATGAATTGGGTTTTATTTTTTTCTTAATCCAGTAAAAAAAATCCCTAAAATTGCAATCTTGTAATTACAAATTCCAATAATCATCAAATCATATACGTCAAAGTTTAAACGTTAACTGAATAAATTGTCTGAATTACACATAAAACTGTGGTTAACAACATATTTACAATTTATCTAATTTATTGTAAGAGACGGCTAAGCGGACTCACGGATATACCTTGGACAATTTATTCATCAAGCCCATCGAGGTGGCGAGGTTTTAAAAAAATATAATGTGGATTGTTCTTCAGTAACGTCAAGGAAAATATAAGTAATTTTATGTTTTACTACACGGTAATATTTTGATGATAAGCATTAAGAGTACCTATAAGATTCTTTATCATGATTTTGAATTTGTAACTATAATTTATGACCACAACAGACTAAGGTATTATTACATTCTATATGTTTAATATTACCTATATAATTTTAGAACTGTGATGTTATTATGTTTTAATCATGACTATTGACTAAATAAATTTATATTTACCCTTGGTTATAATAGGGGAGATGTTTTTAACTTCATTGGTTTGTTGTAATGTAAAAAAATGTTGTAATGTTTTTTAATTTTTAATTTAATTAATTTAAAGTTAATAAACATTCTATTACATTATTTTTTAAATAAATGCATATTAATTTCTTTTGCC
This sequence comes from Aphis craccivora, assembly GCA_009835225.1. Taxonomy (NCBI): domain Eukaryota; kingdom Metazoa; phylum Arthropoda; class Insecta; order Hemiptera; family Aphididae; genus Aphis; species Aphis craccivora. Next base: position 11,340 of record VUJU01005829.1, read on the forward strand.
TTGTGCTTAGTAAAATCAGTAAATAGTAGTGACTATCAAGAGCTTGTAATCATTACAAATACTCAAATTAGTAAGTTACATAATTGATGGTTTTTTTCTTAACATTTCAATGTCTATATGACATTATGACCACGGTTTAAAATATACCTACCTTAAGTATATACCTTATGTATATCTTAAACCGTGATTATGACTATATACATCATTTACAATTTTAATGCATTTCTTAAAATAGTTTTGTTTGTTAAGATAGTAAATTTCAATTTCAGTTATGACAATAGTAATGAGATATGTTTAGTGCCATTGAAAATATTTGTTTTAATCAATATGTACCTATATTTAATATTATTATTAACCTTTCTATAGTTCTGATGAGCTATTTAAAATACCTATTGGGCACTGACTGCTCTATAGTTCTGAGAAATTAAAGTTTTGTCCATTGCAACATTTCCCTTTTATATTCAATACCACGAGTATGGATCAATCTGTAGAATTTGCGATAAAGAATGAGTCATCAATCTATTAAAAATGAAAATGGCATTTACTTGGATATTCCTCCTTTAAGTTCTGTAAAAGAAGAAGTTCATCAGTATCTTGATAATGGTGACGGTGATCAACCTTTTCTTATTGATAAGTAAGACTTGTAAATTGTAATAATATGTTTTATAATAAATTTAACTTAATTTTGATTAGGTAGGTAATATTTGTAATTTTATTATTTCAGCAACATTAATAATACTGTACAAATAATGGAATAATAATGTGTAGGAGAAAATTACTGTCGAGTTAAAAGCGACTGTACTGTCTGTACTTAAATATATTATATACCATGGTTGTTTAGTACATGCAATATTATTTAAACGATTAAGGCTGTTGAAAGTGAACTACTATTAAGATTATTATATACCTATTTAGGAAATATTCAACATTTTTCGTTTGTTATGATAAATATTAAAATATGTAAGGTATTGCAGCATAAAATC
>VUJU01005830.1:0-12320 GCA_009835225.1 Aphis craccivora
TTTATCAAACCCCAATTGATCTACATACGAGCCATATCTATAAAAATATTAGCTAAAGTAATCTAGTATCTAATGAATCTAATGATAAACTTCACTTCGACCAAAAAACCCATTCAGCCACAAAACATTTCGACCATATAAATAAAATATTCGATAATTCGTTTTTCGATTATAAAATGATTTGATCACATGATACTTCGATCATATTTTATCGATCACTAAACCGTCAATCAAATGACCTTCGACCAAAAGACTCGCACCGCTTTTTTTCTGTGTTGGACCTCCTACAATTGGTAATAGTCTAAATTTGGAATCTAGATAGTAATGCTAACAAGGCGATTGCTTTGGCGGCTGTCGTGGTTAAATGTTTCACAAATTCTAACGCCTTACTCAATGTCATTCCTAAATATTTGATGTTTTCATTTCAAGCTATGTACCCTCTAGGTAAAATGTTGGTGTACACTAAGTATATTAATAATAATATTTTATAGCAGGTTAGGTTACCCCTGTATAATTTAAATTATGTACCTATATATTATACATATAATATATAAATCTATATAATAATATATAAAATATATCTACTTATTTATATGTATATGTTACGCTAAATTATGTTAAATGGAAATTAACGTTATTCGTTGGTTATTAACGTTATTGATCAAATATACAGGTAATTATTGTGTTACACCAGTAAGTTATGCACGTGAAGCTCAAAATTTTATATATAAAAAATGATGTATGTATGCAACTTATAAAAATAAATAAATAATGATAATATATTAATTTTATTTTTCAAAAACCTACATTCATCATTTTTCAAATTACAGAATTTGAGTTCCACAAATATTATCGGTTTTAATTATTTGGTAAATAATGTTAGTAATCGGTGAATATCTTTATTTTCCGATATGAAATCATATACCGTAAAATATACATATTAACAAAATTAACTAAGAGTATTTTAATGATATTGTATTATATTATATATTAAACAAGTTAAAATATTAATTATTGTTACCTATTATTTATGATTTTTTTTTTTTTAATAGGAAATTTCGTATCGTAAATCGTAACCAAACATCTTAATACAAACAATTATTGTAACTATAATTATAGTAATTATGGACAATAAATAAATATCTATTAATATGAAAAATCGTAATAATGTTCAGTTGTTTAGTACACTTTATATCCTCCTTGTGTCCGTCCTTTATTTACCAGTATGTACTGGTTTTAAAATTAAATTCTTAGAAATCTAAAATGTGAGATAGAATTCCATGAATATTAAATATTAATGTTTAAGATAGGTAAACTGTTAATAATATAATACAAGGATTTGTTGAGCTCTAATATTGACATTTATGGTTTTGAAGGATCATATTATTATATTTTATTTCTATGATTAATTATTTTATCTATTCATAAAATATCTAATATTATATATGTATTGTAATACGTTTGTACAGTATTTCATGAATATATTTGCAAAATTATTTGTGATGCACAATTTAAAAATAGTATGAGTATTTACTTAAATATTTATTAAATTTAAAGTATATTGCAATTAACTTAATATGAGTTTAGAATACCTTTTTAAAAGTAATTGAAGTGTTTAAAATTTACATATTTAAATAACTTTTGCATTTAGAATTTAGATACAATGTATTGAAATCCTTCACTCTAAAAATAATTAGGCATTTTATGTTGATATACTTAGTTGTATATTTGCTTTATTTGAGTTCAATCTTAAATGAAAAATGTATTGTAAAAGAAAGTAAAAAGGAAATAATATTAGGTATTTAATTTCGTATATTTTTATTATATTCTGTTTTCTAAATTACATCTTAACACATTTACAATTCAATAGAAAAAATTTAAAGTAAGATTATACTGTAATTAACGTCTAATAGTTACAAAAAAATTATTTTCAATGTTCTGTATATTAATTTTTTGTTTGTTTGGATCAAATACGTTTAAAAAATATAAATTTATTATAAATAATATATTTTATTTTTAAAATCGTACAACATAATACTCAAAATATTAAATCTAAATATTTTTTTCTTACATAAATGGTAGTTAGTCCTTAGTTTTACTAAAGAATTCAATTTATTAAGAAAAAAAGTGATGCCGTAAAATTAAAATGTTGAAATAATTTAGTTTACATGGTTCTTAGATGAAGCTATAGTTACCATTATATTTAATACACCCTAACGTCTAATTTATTATTATAAAAATACACAAAATTAAAACATAAGTGTGAAATACCTATGTTTATTAGAAAGCTTGAATTTTTCGTACATGCATTTTGGTCGATTTAACACCACATCTGTGCTGAATTGGTTTCTCATTATTTTTTTTCGTTCCGACTCAGCCCTTTGACCCAGTTCATCAGCCAACTGTGTATCGTGCTTTGCATATAAAATATGTTAAGTATATACAGAAATCATCCCTCTTTTTTTTTAATCGATTCGATTCTACAAACCAAACCACTTACGTGTTTTTTTTGTGTTAGTAAAAAATATAAAAGAAAACAATATCACAATTTTGATTAATTATATAATAATAATAAAAATAATTTTTTGTAATTAAGATTAAATTGATCGTAACATTTTTTTTGTCTTATTTGTTGTGCCAATTTTTAAACTTAAAAAAAAAAAACTATTTGCAGATGGGGCAATAAAAGAATTGTGCTTGATTGTCCAACACTCATGGCTAAGCAAATTGTCGTGTCACATGTAAAAGATATTCAATTGGGAAAGAGAACTTATCACTATTTACTCAGTGGATTGGTAAATATTAATTAAATAATCAATTAAAAACATATAGTTTAATTTAATGCTTAAAAGTATAATGTATTTTTATATAAATTTAGAATTGGTATATGTATGTATAACATGAATAAATAGTTTTTAAATGGTTAGTAAAATATATTTTTTTAAAGTTAACATTTTTGTTCTATTAATGATGAATATATTATTTTAGGAATTATACAACTTTTTTCATGGAAATAATATAAGTACCTAGTACGTAGTACCACCTAATATTATATAGTAATTTTACTACATCAAAGATATTTAATGGAACTTTTTACTGATTAAAGGATTAATTTTGAAAATAATACTATTATTGAATATCACTAAATAATGATGTCATAGTGGGTTTTAGTGCTTAACTTTTTCCGTTTTTCAGTGGCAGGTTTTTTTTCTATTCAAACTGAAGTTGTTTATTGATTTGTTATACTTTTTGGATAATGGATAACATTTATTTATAATTTTATCATTCTGTCATTAGATTTTTTTTTTTTTATTAAGTCATCGTTGACGCAGATGAATCCACTAGCGAATTTTCATCGGATTTCCATTAGTTATTTTTTTTTTTTAAAAAAACAGATAATACTTCTTTATTAAGAAAATATGAAAATGTATGGTAAAATATTCTTTATTTATATATGAAAAAAAATATATCATGTGTATATTTGTATAAATTAAAATTAATAATCATAAAGTGTAGCAGCTATACCTATTAGGTAACATAAAGTAAAATATTATACTTAAAGATGATTAAATAGGTACCATATTTATTACATATCTACTTTTTAATTTATTATAGTATAATTTACGCTTTGATATTTGAATGCAATTTAAATTCTAGCATTTCATAGTCGGTCACAAAAAAAAATATTTCTTGATTTATCAAAGTTGAGATTTGAATTCATGTAGATAATTCTAAAGTTAAATACTAATAGCCTACCCTAGGTTTCTGGTATACTATAGTGCAGCAATCAATTCATTACATTCAAGTTTAATTTAATTTTAGAGTTTCCCTAAAATTCCATCGTGTTCTATCACTTGAGTTTATCTTTGTTACGCAGAATCACTACTGATTAATTACAAGGTATCCGTGAAGTTAGTGATTCCATATTAACAAAATAGGTTGGGGGTGTTAAATTAATTAATTACGCGAACGTGTTCTTTAAAGTTTCTATCAAAAGACAAACATTTTCGTTGACAAATTCACGTGTAAAGGAAAAGTTTAAATCCATTTATTAATAATTATTTTCCTTTTCATACTTAAAAAATATATTTTAATATGAACAAAAATAATTTAGATATTTTTAGGCTTTAACTATAAGATATATACTAGAAACAATATAAACCGATTATATAATAATATATAAATACAATATTGTATTTAAAACTAGACTTTTTCATTCATTAATAAATTTATAATAATACTAAAATATACTAAAAATTTTCCGATTTTTAAAAAAAATGTATATTGAAAAAAATTACAGTAGTATATATACTCCACGAGATCCGAATTATGTATCAATATGATAACTCTTTAAGTGTTTATGAAATTTATATACTTGCAGCAAGGTTTTTTCGTTTTTTTTCTGTTCTAATTGTAGTTCCAGTGTAAATATTTGTATTAAAAGTTTTGGTTCTGGTTCTTGAAAAATCAAAATTAAGAGTTAAGGTTGTAGTTTTGAATTTAGAAATACTGGTTTTGGTTTCGATTATTTGAAAATATTTAAATTCGGTTTTAGATAGATTTCAGTTACCAATGCTTTTAGAGTTTTTACATCTCGTAGCCTAATCCCTAGAATCGGTTATTTTCGGTTCCATCTAAGTATTTATCTTTTAGTAACCCATTCAAAAATACAAAATAATGATACTATTTTGTACATATACATTAAGTCGTAATTTTTTTTTTTAATTTATTCAAATACCTGTATTGCACACAATGCATTTTAAGTATTGTTAACTCAAAAAAAGTCGGGAAGGTGAGATACATAAGGTTATTTAATTTTTATCTGTGAGCTACAGTATTCTATTGTTAACAAAAACGATTTTGAGTGAAACTCGGTGGAGTTTTCTGGTAGAAAACTTCGTCCATAATTATTTAATATTATAAAATCATACGTTTTTTTTTCATTTAACCATTTTTATTTCAAGAACCGTTTCGAAAATCGAAAAATGACCTCTCTAAAGTACTAGCTGAAGAACAATACTTTTCAGAACAAATGCTACACTTGATACTTTTGATTAAGTTTAGGAGGAGAAAAAGTATTTTTAGAATAAAAAATAAAAATAAATAAATATCATTGTAAAACCAATACATTCCTCTCTTCACTCAGAATCTAAAATAAAACTGTTTTATTATTTCAATAAATATATTTTAAATAAAATCAGCTTGATATAATTAAAATTATTTAGCATTATTATTGGTGCACGTATTTTAAATAATATATAATTAATTTTCCGTAGCACTATTAAATTTATAATGTATTACAATACGTATAGAGATATTATTTGTAATTAAAGCTAATAATAATTAATTACCTTTCGCTAGATAATGGATGATCATTGGGAGACAGAAGTTATCGAGTATGGTGCTATAAATATAACTGGATTTAGACTGCTGGATATGAACCAATGGTCAGTTAAACATTTTCTATCTGAGTGGAAAAATTTAGATCCCATCACTTCACCTGGAGCAGGAAAGGACACAATTTCGGTAAGAATTTAATTTTTATTGCATATACAATAAACATAATGTATACTATTATTATGCATAACTCAATATCGTATGACGCACAATATAAAATTATCCAATATACATCATAATTAATTTATATTTTAAATTTTAAACAAAATACATAGCTCGCTTTTTAAAGTGTAATTAAGTAAAATGTTCAAATATACATTTCAGTGCAATGGAAATTTATATGTAATATTACAAAATTAATTCTAATTGTTTTTATCGCAATAAATTTGACTTGAAGTTTACAGTTAGTTCTTTGTAAGTTTCCTCCCGTAGTTTTAACAATAGTTATATACTGCTATAGGTCTATACAAAATACTTATAATATATTATAAACTTTACTATATAATTAATGTTTAAAATATAAATGTTAAAATAATACTATTATTATTACAACAATAATAACAAAAATTATAACATAATAATAATTATTGATTGGTGGATTTATTAGTGTATTTTCACTCTGCGTTACTAATTTTGCTTGGAGATTAATATTTTTCTTTGATTTTAATTTTATACAAGTCTGTCATATTTTATTGTGTTTAAATATGGGAAATCTTCTTTGTAGAAAGTTGAATTAACTTTTTTTGGATGGGCATAAATATTTTAAAATTTTTTCATCATTAATATTGTAAGTGGTGTAGAATTGGTGCAGTAGTAATTAATATATATTACCAAGATCATATTCATTTTATTCAAATTTGTGTACCAACTACTTGTGTATGTAAATTTTTGTTTATATTTAATCATTAACACTTCATTTCTTATAAATGTAACTATTTAAAACAATTTTATACAGACATACTCGTTGTGTTGCTAAGTTTGAGTTTGGTTATTTTATAGACACCTTACCATTAAGCATTTATTGTTTATAAGGCATATTATAATACTTGCTGCTATTAATCGATCAAATTATGTAGTTTTCTTGCGAAACACTACAATAATTTGTTAAGTGACTTCCAGCTAATATATATATATTATATATATTTTTTTGTCGGTTTTCGTTCGTTGACAGGTTAAACCAATTTTTTTTTTCTTCAGACCGACCTTAGTTGATGAATTAGTTCCGAGCATGGGTGTGATTGTGTTTCGTTGCGCTGTGGCTTCTGCATTATTGAACGTAGCTTTCCGTACCCTGCAGGACTCCTCGCTTCTCTCCGTTTATGCGTGCTAGAATTGCCTGTACCACCGTCTCTCCATTCTCCTCAATCGGGCGTCGCACGAAAATGTTCCACTATCAATCATGAGCCAAAGCCCTACTGACAAACATGGCCGCTCAACCGTTTCATCCCCCAACAACAACAACAACAAATCAATCACACTCAAAAATGTTCACCATATCCCACTCTCCATCTATGGTTGCACCTTGTGAATACTTATATTCATATAAAACTGTATATATAGTATATACATACACATATATAAATGTATATGTATAATTTTTTTTTTTGTTTATTTTTGTTTGTGACGAACTATAGATGAAAAGGTCTCTCGAGTTAATTTTTTGCCCATTTGTCATGATCCGCACATCGGATTGTCATCGGCTGACGTATTGCTAGCATTTTCCAAATACACACACACACACATATACATACATACACCCCCGTGTACACTCACAAGAGTATAGAATTTCTTTCTTTTACTTCGATCAAGGATCTTTTTGGACCTCCAAGTTGTTATGTTTATTATATTAATGGATCAATTTTTTTTTCATATTTAGGCACAAGCCGCACTAATGCATGACGCAGTACTGGTCCTCGTAGAAACATTCGATAAGCTTTTATGGAAAAAACCAGATATGTTTAAGGCGACCGCAAAGAGAACACTTTCAAACGGAAATTCATCTATATCTGGTATTTCGTCGTCTCAAATTCTTGGTCTGGACTGTAACAGTGGTCGGACTTCAGGAAATCAATGGGAACATGGTGAAAAAATTTCACGTTTTTTAAGAAAGGTAAAAAACACACAACTCTCTACAATTTAATTTTTAACGTAGTAATATTTTGTATACAGCATTTTTGAATTAAATGATTAGAGTAGCAATTACAACATAGCCAATCTTGTCATAATATATTTTTGGTTATTTAAAATGAAAATTGTCAATTTTATATATAATAATTTATATTAGTATAAGATGATGACATACGTAGTTTCATTCGCACTAAATCTCGTTTAATTCATAAATAAAACCTGAGATATACTTTAGGTCTTAAACACTCGATCAATATTATTTATATACATATCTTATTACCTAAGAAATGAAAAAAAAAACCGGCATTTTCTATGCCAGACAAAGACAAGGATGTTGTTTCTTATAAATTATTAAATAAATACCCATTGGTGATGTATCAATCTATGGGTTAATTTACAAGAAAAAAGAAATCATCGTATATAAAAAATCATTCTAAACAGAGTTTTGTATTTTTTAACATTTCTTCAAAATATTTTTTAGACTTAATTTATAAACTATAAATGTATAGTTAATAATTCTATTTTAACCACTTATTCTTCGTTTATAAATGTCCGTAAAATAAGACAAAAATATTACTAATAATTATAATAAACCAATAATTTTCTCAAAATTTAAAATATGTCATTGTTAGTTGTAAAAAAAATCATTATTATTTTGTAGGTGATTAATATCAATTGTTCATACATTTCGTACCTATAGGTATCTAATTATAATAAAATAGTACAATAAAAACAATGTGATGACGGAAAATGGTTACAATTTTTTCGCAGTTGTCACGACGTAGCCTAGAAAAGTACTTGGTGGACCGCAATGTGCAGCAGCGTATACCACTGCTGTACTACAGGCAAAACTCAATTACGATTTCGTTCTTTTTCGTTCCTTTCAATTGGCCTCTTTTCATGTATATACTCTATATGTAATACCAAATACGAGTATAGTATAATATGTATATGTATAGTATAATATAGAGTATGTATATGCTATGAAAGGACGGTAAGTGCGTGAAGGGGTGGCAAAAGTAGTGACGGTGGTTGGGGTTATCCAAAGTGGTATAAATGGGCTTGGACGTCCCGTCGCGTTAATAACGTCCGCACGACATAATCCCTCCTTTTTCCTCCCCTCAGCTGTTTCCCCACAGACACTCACCCACTACACCACGATGTCTTTCGCTGTATATAATACACACACACACACACACACATATATATATATATAAACGTGTTTTATGTACAAGCTCTGAGCACTCGGCGCAGCGAGGGAGGTCGTGAGCACTGCCACCGTCGTCATTCTTTTTCGATGGCAGAGTTTTTAATTTCACTCGCCTAAGTGAAATTAGTGAGCACCGGCCGTGATTCACCTACCTATATTTCAGAGCGATCTTCCCAGGATGCGGAGGTCGCATACGTTCAATCTTCATCTCGACCGCCACGTCCCGTACAGATGACAATGACGGGGGACGAATCGTGAGGCCGTTAGTGGGGGGAGGGTGGGTGGTAGTCACAGTAGTCGAGTCTTACGTCACCACCGCCACCTTGACGCTCGCTGTGTATTCGTCTCTGTCACATTTTATTATCTCTCCACCCACCTCTGAGCCACGAGTACGGTAAAAAGATTGCACTGAATGCCCCTCTAATAAGAGTAAACGCCATCGTCGTGAGTATATACTACCCAGCAATGTGTATAATGTACACACACACACATACACTCACATACACATACACACACAAATACATATAAATATATGGCATTGTGTAGCTTGTTCGTGCCACGGGCAATAAACGACGGTACGATATGTCATGTGGACTCACGGTGACGTGTTATGCGGCTCACTATACGTATGTCATATTATAAAATAGAAACTACTGAATTTGTTTTTACACGTCGCTTCCATGTTCCAAAATTATGTAGCTTAGGCGTTTAATATGTAAATTGTATTTATACACGAATAAATCGGGTGACGTTTTACATATAATATATTTATGAAATTATTACATAACTAAATGTAGGTATCGTCAACACCTATCATAATATATTGTATATTTATACTAAATTTTATAATACAATGAATTTGCTCAAAACTGTATAACTTTAATACCTACTTTCCTAGCTTAAAACTTGAAATGTTTATACATTATACATATTTGCGACCAACGTCATTGTCAATACATTAATAATTCTCTCACACGAATAAAAATAAAATAAACTATAAAGTTCAAACCATTCAAGAAATATACTCTTAAATATAAACCATATAATTATAATACGTACGGAGGCTATTGCAACAGCCTAAAATCATGTATATGTTAGCGTTTACATATACAATGAAAACACAGTATATATTGTATGCATTTTTGGTATGTGCTAAAATAATGAGAAATTCAGTTTTGAACCTCTTTAATATAAAAAAATATCAGCCTACCTCAAAGCAAAACCTGGTCATTTTGTATCACTCGTTACGAGTAATAAGCACTAAAATCTATATTGTCCTACTCTTCAAGTTCATGCCCTACCCAAAAATAAATTTGGCTGATTCTGTTAACTAAATTAAGGTACGATGTCATACATATCTTGGTACTATCCTTGTCTACTTTTAGACCTCAACGACTCAATATAACCGATTCAGTGTTTTAGAAACGACTTTATTAAAGATTCAATGTTAAGTAAACCCCAGCCTGGATTAGCCCTCAAAGGTTGAATGTAAAACGATTGCAAAGACTTAGTAGGTATATCACAGCTGTTATATGGCCAGAATACATTTATTACACTGTTGATGTCTGTGTGGCGTTTGTTCGCCTCTCCACTTATGACTGTCACACCTACAAAGTTCCTGCAAAACCCAATGATAACAATGGAACTCTCCTTAAACTCCCAGAAGTAGTAGCGTTAAATAACATATTTCTATGTTGCTTTAGCATAATTTTCTTCTTGGGCTTTGTTAGTAATTTACACGTTAAAAATGTATTATAATACATTATATATACCTAAATTATAATACTATAAAATATTGCGTTCTTATGCTACATAAAATATTATAATCTTTATAGTCGTCTATAGTACACGGCAGCCGTTAATGCCAGACAATACCAATGAAATATATCATATAAATACTTTATAGTTTTAAGGTTCATACAATTATAATAATACTGAAGTTCTTTTAAGGTAATATTAAAATTAAAATTGGACAAACATATTTTTATAAAATGAAATGACTATAGTACTATAGTAATTTATATTTGAATGTAAGTATTTTAAAATAAATTATATCCTTAGATTATAAATGATTCATTGACCCCGAATACAAATTTCTAATTTCATTTTATATGATAATTGTATATGTATTCAAAAAAAGTTAGTAATAAATATTCAATTAAAATTTATGAAATCGTCATTAAATAAATTATAATATAAAATATTTATGTATAATCAGTTACATTAATCTCATATATTATTGATAGATAAAAACAAATTACTAAAATCAGAATATTATTATTTGAATTCACATTGTTTATTATTTTTCAGTGTGTTTCTAAAAGTTAAAGTTATTAACATTAGTATACCTAAGTACTATGTTGATAATTGATAAAAAAAAAATTATGTTTTGTATTTTTTTTAAACTTTAACAATATACTTATTGTGGATATATTATAGGCTTTAACTCCAAAACTAAAAAACTCCCTTATATATTATTTATGTATTTAATTCTAAATTAATATTCAAAAAGTATATAGATAAATAATAAAATATTAATATCAATAAAAATAAAATTAATAACGTTATTATTGCAATGACGCGTATGAGTAATGAGTCCAGGTAGCAACGCAAACCACAGACATATACATATAACTAATTGTATGACGGCTGAAATCCGTCAAATTATAATCGGTGTAGAAATAGTGCATAGGTACCTATTACCTATGCTATTATCACTTATCACTATTTCATTTTGGATTATTAAATTGTATATTATAAATTGTAAATTTTTTAAAATGTATTTTAATATACATAGGTATTCAATGAAATTTAAAAAAGATAAATATTGAATTTATTTTAATTTTATTTAAACCTCGTTTAAATTTTACAAAATGTAAATCAAATAAAATCAGTAACTATAATATAGCTTTTAAATTAATATAATGATTGACTATTTATTTAAATCAAATATTATAATAGTTTAAACTAAAATTATAATATTTTATTGCCTTTGATTTAAATTGGGTAATCGTTTCACGATTAATCTTAAAATGATTTAAATACTAAAACGATCTGTGGGTGTATAATGCATGTACCCTGATATCTGTCACAGAATTCACGAACTCCGAAAACTAGTTTGTTAAACTGCTTAATGACTCGTTAAACTAATTAAATCTATCAGATAATAAACCCATACGGAGTATCACTGCTAGTTTAGTTAGATTCATTGTCATTCCTCTTGTAAACTTTTACTATATAAGGAAGGTTAGTCGTAAATTAATATTAAAAATGTAATATAATACAAAATGGTAAATTTTCATTATTTCAAAAAATTGATTATTATGTATTTTTTTTTTTTTACTTTTCTACGTCAATATATTATGTTGTTTATTCATACTACGCAAATAAAAGTCTAGTAAACGGAATACTGTTAATTTCAAAGAATCTCGTGCATAAAATCGTTAAATAAATCAAACCCTTCCCCAACATTCTCTTCCACGCATTTATTCAGACTATAGGCCGGTCACGTTTATTTCAACACTACACATTTGTTAAATGAATCGAAAACCTCGATCCTTCTCTTCGTATATATATATATATATAT
>VUJU01005831.1:0-12317 GCA_009835225.1 Aphis craccivora
ACTAATAAGTTTAATAATGTAAAAATTGACTACTTTGGTAATATGTATGCATAAATAAGTTGCTTTGATTACTGAGTAACAAATGAAAACTAACAATAATATGCACACTTTAGAAAAATGGATAGGTATGTTTTGAAAAAACTTAGATGGAAACAGAAAATCAATATTTGTTTTAGATAGGTACTATTGGTTGTATAACATACCAATATCTATTGCAAACTGTTTTGCATTTTTCAAATTCCTGAAGACTTCCAAAGTATCAGGAAGCTTTATGCTATTTGGATTTTCTTTTTCTTCCATTGTGAATTTCACTAAATTATCTGTGGACATTAAAATTGAGTAAAAGTACATAATTTATAAACATATTTAAAATATTAATTTTCACCAACTATGTTACTGTTTTCTTCTTGAATATTATATTATTGTACACTTATAATAATAATAATAATAATAATGTGAATTTAAAGAATTTAAACGAGTACTTTAAAAAAACAATTTTACCAGTACATACCAATTTGAACTTGTTTTTTTTTTCTCAGACGTGGTGAACTCGTTAACTATATGTAGTTACGGAGAAACGGACTACGATGAATAGACGAAAATATGTAAAGTGAACAGCCAATTTATTACATCACATTATTGACATTATTAATTAATTATTATTATCATCGAGTGTTCGAGTAAAGATATCGCTTAGAGAGCACGTTTATTATAGATAGTACTATCTTAGTTCGTAATATTTTATTATAAATAAACAGGTTACTCGCAAGGCTTATAGATAATAATAATATTATCTAGAAACTTAGGGTTACTCGTTGAAGTATATTTTTTCATTGGTCGGCTGCGGTAAGGTCGTGTTTGTCCACTTTGTTAGCCACAGATCGCGCCACCGGGATATAGCCCGTCAATAATAATATTTATTAATATGCATATTATAACATTATAAACCTACGAGTCATGACTCATGAGTAGGTATTATTCTTAAATTTTTTGTTTCTAACGTTTAGAGCATACTACAGATAAAAAATGTATAGTTATTAAAATTATTGTATTTTTTAATCTATGCGTGTGAGTCCTAAACGTTTATTTTTTTTTTTTAAAAGGAATAAACCGACAACGTTATTGTTGTAAAAACCGTAAAAACAATATTGTTTTACATGAATTTGATGTGTGTGTGTTTTTTTTGTCTTCAAAAAGACGGTGTAATTATTTACTACATGCTGTTCCACGTAGTTTTTTTCATTATAATGGCCAAACAAAATACCGATAAAATAACAAGTAATATTTTATAAATAATCAGAACCGTTTTAATAATGCCATATTATAATATTATTTATTTATACAAACCCACAAGCAAAATATAACACATGCATTTTGTGTGTGTTTTTTTTGTACTACTGAAAATGATCGTGTACCTGCCGAATTATAATTTTGAATGATGAAATAATAATATACTCAAGTAGGTAAAAACGTTCTATGTAATAATTACAATTTTATCATAACGAAAAAATATAAATATACAATGGGAGGTTGGTAAAATGCTAAATATTCCAATAAAAAAAATTCTGTACTTATTAATATACTCGGTCCCTCAGGATTTACATTTTTTATAGCTTTTGGTAGTTTTTACTTACTAATTATTATTATAGTAGGTAGTTGTTATATACATTTATTATCATCAACGCCGTTTTAAGGCATGGCCTGGAATTCGGAGGGCCGCCCTTAACAATTAATCATCACATAAATTGAAAAAATAGTTTTTAAATAAATCTCGAATGATAAAATTATTTGAAATTAAATATTTGAATTATATGAAACAATCGACAAGAAAAAAAAAATCCAGATTCTTTAGTTATTTGCTTTAATTAGGTACCTGAAAAATAAGATGAGTATTCATTGTTCGGATAGAACACGACCCTATAGTATAGCTAGGTACAGCCCCTATTATAGCGAACGGAATTGCAGTGCACATTTTAAGACACATTATTCCGTATATTTTGTACCTTAGATTTTAGTGCAATGTTGCCAAATTTTTATAAAATGACATGTTATGTATTTGATTTGGTTGTAAGTACGTAACTATTATTGTAACATTTATACCGCATGCTCACGAAGCATGTAGAGAGTTGTTCTCAAATAATGAAATTTAAGCGTGTCGATTTAATTTAGGTCAGTGTTGGTAGGTAGTGAAAAGTAATCATGCTTAAAATATATTATAAATAAATACACAAAATAAAATAATAATATTTAACCGATTAACTTTACAGATAAATTCCGAACACCATGTCAATTGTCAGCATAAACAAACGAAAACAAGTTAGGAAAGTGGTTAAAACCATTTTTCGGGTTGCCATTCCTATCACCACATGAGATCGAAAATTGCGTTCGTTGAACTTGCATCTATATGTCAAATATAGATGTATAAGATACTTATATTATCCGACCATAACACATTGAATACATACGTAGACACTAGACAGTGCCTGGTTTGTGTGTGTACGCAGCTGCCCCAGGCGGAAAATTTACAAAACAACAATTTTGAAGTTTCTAATTTATTTAAATGTTTAGGAAACAAAAATAATAATCGTGATATAATAGCATAACACTGCCTACCAAAGTATTATTACAATATAGTCAGTGAGTGTTCGGCGTATTATTGGAAAGATCGTATTATTATAATATGTATACAGCACTCGAGCCGGGTTCTATTTTCATTCATTTTATTTTCGAGTATAAATCGTATAAAATATGTTTACCGTTTACCTACAGCAGTACTCACTGACACATTGCGTTTGTTGTATTCCCATTTCCCAGTATTATAATCTATTCGGATTATTAAATTGTATACTTTCAAATGATTTATTTGCACACTACCAACCAATTTTTTTTGTTACACTATCTCTTCGTAGTCATATTCTTGTCAAGACAATTTGACTAAAACTTAAACGGACCTAATGTTTTCTTTTAACGATTTTATTTTTATCAATACATTTTGCGACAAAATCGCAAAACCGAAGCACACAGACACAGCGGTGGCACGCGATAACGCATGTCAAAATCGCAATAGTGTGGCTCGGTCTTAAGAGTGGACAGAGTATAAAGTGGTGCTGTGTTTTGAAAAGGAGTTAAAGTAAAATTTTAAAAAACTGAACTTATTAATTCTAAAAGACCTAAATATTCAAATTGTCTATATTTAAATGAAAAAACTAGCACAATTAAATAAACATACATAATATTAAAAAAATTACATACATGTATAATTAAAAAAAAAAAAAAAATGTTAATATGTATACAGTATTAAATACTCGTAAATGATAAAATAGAATTTCACTTATTGCAATATTTACGTATAGCTTATACAATAATGAAAAATATAATGTCACGATTCAATATTTTATATAAAATTGTATTCTAGTCCATACCTACTTTACATTTTTTTTTTTAATATTTAAATTTTAACAGTGATATTTTTATTATAATTTATTTTTTGTGATGGATAAAAAAAAGGTATAAAAGGAGGAATTAAAAAATGTCCTTTTTCGGAAAATTTGTTAACCTAGTGGCTGGCACTGTACGTAGAAGATGATTGTTTATTTCCACCAAAAGTTTGGACACAAGGACCATCAGAAAAACCTCGGTATCTATATCTAAATATATGTTTTGAAAGTATTAGTTATTACTTATTATGTTTATTTTTTATTGATGTTCGACTTTATTTTTTCTAGTACCTAAAGCAAATGGATTGGAGAGTTTCCATAGACCATTTAATGCCCAATTTCATATAATCCACACCCTTCTATTCATTTGATTGTATCAGTTTTGAATAATAATTATAAATAACGAATGGCAACATTAACCAAAAAATCGTACGTAATCGTGTTGTTTTGGGGGTCATTTTGACATTGTTTGAACAAAATCGAACAGAATCGTGTTTTCAAAAATGTAAAACATTTACTGAAAATTTACTCAATCATGCTTTACCACCGCACTATTCGTGTAACATTCTCCAATGAATAGACAATAATTAATGTATATAATTTATCGTCTTGTGTTTAGCGTAGAAAAAAAAAAATTTAAATTAGAAAACTATTACTTTACCATCATACATTTATAAGTAAGTAATTAATAACTCAGTTAATGTGGTAAATTATATAAATTAGTAATTAAATTGTTTGGAATTTTCTTCGATTTTAAAAATTATGAGGTAAAAGTTCATTGCAAAACATTTGCTGCTTTAAACAATTAATTTAAATTCAACTAAATAAAAATAGAGGTTAAAAGTTACACGACTTAAAATCTTATATCTTCTTAATGAGTATCAAATATGTATTATTATGTTATGAAAATGTTTTTGAAGACTAGAATGCGTCATGCGAATGAAAATGTTAGGGAAAAACCAATAAAAGTAGTGTAATACAAAGATTAAGGTTTAATATAAAAATTACAGATATTATTATATCGGTAATTTTTTTTCACTGGTTTAATTCCAGCTTTAAGATAGTGTCACATGACATGAAATTTTTCAAGGAATCTTATAACATATGAGAAAACTTAATTTTGATTATAAATGTTTTATATTTCTTTTTGGCTTTTATAGTAACTTTAATTTCTATCTACCATTTTATTCATGATTTAAGTTTATAAATTAATGTATTTACCATATTAATCTTCTTTTGTTTTATTTTATCATATTTATAGGCTATTTTTTTTTTTGAAAAAAATTACCGTTGGTAACTTAAAAACAATTAAAACTTTGGAATTTTATATTGTATAGTTTAATATTACATATTAAAATATGTAAGCATGTTATGATGTTTTATACAATGTAGCTATTGTAGGAACTCTCGAATATTTATTTGAATAGAACTAAAGTTGAATGTAACAGCGGTAGACATCAGTGGGGGCCTAGCCTTATCCACTCAACAAAATTATATGTACATATGTGAATCATGTATCTAAATAATAATCGTTTTGTGAGTTATTTAACTTTGCATAATGCTAGACTACCTAAAAAAAAAAAACAAATAAATAAAGTTCAACCAAATGTCTACCCATCTGCAGTCGCACGCTCATGAATGTAGTAGTAGGTACTAGAAACTTAACTGATTATTTATTGCTCATTACTACACAGTTGTTGGCTATTTAATAAATTATTCAGTATGTCTTATATAGTGACTTAGTTTGTGCATCCACATACCGCAAAACTACTCATAACTATAAAACACGCGTGTTATATAAAAAATTTAAAGATAAAATGAATATTACAAAATGTTGTCATTAATAAACCCAAATTATAATATGTACTGAAATGAGAAACAATTACACAAATAAATAATAATCATATAATTTATATAAAAAAGGCAATAAAAAAAAACTATCATAAGTTCATAAGCAAACTAACAATAGGTACCTATAATAATATTTAATAATCATTCTTAAAAAATCATTAGAGACTGGGCCACTGGGAATAGAGTTTTGAGTAATTGTACTACCTACCTAACTTGGGTTAAAATTTAAGGCAATGATTTGTTTTGTTAGGAACTAAGTTGCTAGATAATAGATGTAATTTAAACTTTTTCTGTAGAAGATTTTTTTTTATATAGAAATAAAAGTTTTAGAAACTTTTGACTTATAACCTGTTCTTTATAATCATTGTGGTTGAGGGTAACTGTTATTAAGGGGATTGAGAATAGTGATTTTCTGCGTATTTTTCACAATTTTCAATTTTTATTTCTACAAAAATTATAACATCAGATAATTTTTTTTATCTCTAATTTTATATTATAACTTTTTACAGTGTTAAGTTGAAAAAAATTTAAAAAAGTCGATTTAAAATAGACTTAGGTATAAATTATTCCAAACTGATTGATTTCGCAATTATTAACGATTCACTATAAATTATTAATCGGTTTATTGGAAATATATCACGTCTAAATTCTCGTGTATTATATTATAAACAATAATAAACAAAGACATTATACAGAAAATCATCCTAAGGAATTTTTTCTTGATGAATCATTTAAAATATTTAAGTATTAAAAATCATGAGTATGTGATAACATAACAATAGTTATGTACATTTTGTACCAAATTCAAAATTCCGCCCGTGATTAAAAACAGAGGAAAAACTATATCTTTTAAATTTAAAATGACTTAAATCAATCGAAAAATAAGTTTTATGTATAATTTGTTTTAAAATTAAATTATGTATGTTTTTTTGAAAACATTTCATTTAAGAGCAAGTCTATCACTTTATAATACAATTTATAGGTACTTACAATAGTATATAGGTATCCCACGAATATTCAAAAATTTTTCTTTCTAATTCATATTATATTTTTTGCGTATCTACCACATTATATTCTACATCTAATGCGTAGATTCTACACTGTAGATAATATTATTCTTTGTGAATATCTATAGTCTATACATTTAGAATTTAATTATATCGTACAATATAGAAGCGGTGGGCGTGTTTAATACTTCTCCATGTTGGAAAAAGTGTAAGGGGATTACAATTTTTATACAGCTATCGAAATTGTAGATAGGATTCCACAACTACGCGTATTACATTATATAATTGTTCAAATTTTATATTAACAACAATATTTATTTTTATTTTATTTATTATTAATTTGAAAATTGTATTATATAATAGTATATATATATATATATTATTATAAAATAATATATATATATTATATATATATTATAATTATATTATATAATACGCGTAGATAAAAAAAAAAATTCAAATCCTAATAGAGGTACTGTGTCCACCTATAATCCACTTCAAATACGCAATTGTATTGTAGTAAGTAGTAATAACAGTTATAATAACAATATTATAAATTGTATAATGGTATTCATTTTTTAACTTGAGTTTTTATAATATGATTATAGAATATTATGATAGAATATTTCGTAGACTATAAAATACTTTTAGTTTTAGCGTATGCAAATGGCAATATAATCTACATCGTACATTTATTAAGGGTTAAGTTTGTTTTGGGTGACTTAATATTAATGATTTTTCTTTATAACATAAAAATATTAACCTTAACATTATATGGTCAACTGTTTTCTTTTTAATATTAGCATGAAAGCACCTTAAGTCCACATTAAACGTTATTGTTTGCATACAACTGCAAAAACGTATGTTTTAATGTCTGTTTCTGTTATATAATAAAATATCGTATTATGTAAACTTGAATATTTTTTTGAATTATAAAAAAATTATAATATATTTACTAAATGTACAATATAACGCTGTTACACAATTACATCAAACCTTTTATACAGTATTTTCTGTAATGTACAATTTGAAGAATACATTTGTGTAGTACCTACATACTGACATGGGCTTAGAAATCTGAAGTATCAAATAGTTATAGAGGTGGAGGCTTAAATTTGTATTTTAAATAGAAACCTAATAAATACAATTTTACTATTTCAGTACACCTTAGATATTAGATACCTGTTGTTCGCGCCACGCGAAGTCGTATTTCTTCGGTAATATTAATTTCTCTATTAAATATATATGTGTATTATTCTGTACGGGGCCGTTGGCCAAAATACGTCGCACAACAGCATGAGATTCGGAATACAGTCGGTCGGCACTCTGTCTGGTCGATCGTCGCGAATAAACGCTGCAACGAGCACGTTTGACGTCGGGAGGGGTACAGATGAGCTACTGACCTTCCGCCGACTGTAAGGAGCCGAATCTATGTGTTGAGTCATAAACGTTCATTACCACCAATAATGACATAAGGGCTCACGGTGAGCAAAGACGAAGCGTTCGGCAACCCGCTCGCTCTGCGCCGGATGAGCCCGGGTGTGCACGCTGGCTACGGTGCCGTAATGAACTAACGGCCGGTCCTGTGTTCTGTGTTCGAGCTATAACGTAGGCCACGGTGGGCGTAGCTTCGCGCGCTATAGCGAATCACAGGCCAAGATTTACATATCTTCAGGCGCCAACGAATTACAGGCCATGGAGTGTGTGGTTTCAAGGGCTTTAGCGAATCACAGTCCACGGTGGACGTGGCTACGACTGCATTAATCAATCGCAAGACAAGCGCGAGCGGCTCCGGAGATTACACAATGCCGCCGCCGATAAATACCAGTGCGGAGCACAAAATCGGTCAGTATTCAGTCCTACCTTACCGTAGCAAGACCTACCCAGGCAGACTTGCGCGGTTTGGGAACTACTTGACTATACGGTACCTTGCTGTAGTAATACCCACCAAGGGCAGACTTGCGCAGTTTTGTTATACGGTAAAAACAACAAAACATCAACTAAGAAAATTCCACAAGTGAACAAATACAGTCCACTGTCAAGGCACACTACAAAACACCTGTAATAGATATATTTTTCATAATAATAACAATAATAAATGTGGTTGGATAAGTTGTTTGACAGATTTTCAGCCTTAGTACATTTTTATATTTCTGTTTTAAAATTCAGTCTATCTTCCAAAATATAAAATAAATTACACAAAACGTGTAGTTGTGTAAACAAAAAATAATATATTATAATTATTATATTGAATTGATTATTTTAAACAAAGTCGTGATAATAACTAGTAATCAATAAAGTATATAGTAAGTATGTAGTTACTAATTAGGTTATTAATATAGGTACAATCAGACACTTTAAATAATTATACAAATAAAAAAATATTATAAATGACCAGTAGTGTTGATATGTGTGATAGATTTTAAATACATAATTTATTTATAGTTAGATAGTATCAGAAACTCAAATATCTTCTATAATAAAAATCCAAACAGCTTGAAATTATTTTTTTTTAACATAGGTCCATATAATGGCGGACAGAAAATGCTCGATGTGAATGTACATCAGTGGTAATTTCGAGTAAATTGTTAAGTCATCGTTATACTAACATACATACTGCAGTCGTTTCTGTGGATGGGAATATCTCAAATTATCGAAAAGGTAAATCGGAGAAAATGTTTTGAATTATCTACATAGTCAGGTGAAGTTACATAATTATAATTATTATATAATTATTTTTATTATTCATAAATTATGCAAAAACTGTAGTTTTATTGATTGTCCACATACATAAAACCAAGTAATGTATAGTTGTAGGTATGCTATATTGCTATGTATTATATTTTAGCATTGTAATTTGTAATATTTTAATGTTATACTATAACTACAACGCTACAACGTGTCGATGAACTGACAAGACGAAAACAATTGTAGTTTATTTAACAATATATTATGGTATGAAGAATCGGTTTACTGTAATAGTATTATTAAACAACACTACGTGGACGGGTCAACCTTTTTGCAAATCTAACGTTTTTGATTAATTCAAATCGCGAATGATCAATAAAAGGCAGTATTTTAGGTATTATTGATAAGTGATAAGGCAAACTGTATGTTGATTCAACTTGCAGGGTACCTTATAATG
Organism: Aphis craccivora; assembly: GCA_009835225.1. NCBI lineage: Eukaryota > Metazoa > Arthropoda > Insecta > Hemiptera > Aphididae > Aphis > Aphis craccivora. The sequence continues at coordinate 9,441 of VUJU01005831.1, forward strand.
GTACCTATTATATTTGTCGAATACACCGAAAACTGAGGTGGTATTTTACCTTACCTATTTAATGGTTAACACCGTAATAATAATAATTGTAATTTCCAAACCCGTCGTTTTGCCTCCGGCCATTTCCTGTATATTTTAGTGTATTGTGCGGCTACAGCGATAGGAACTTTTCCAACCGAGTCGGTTGACAAATGACAATTAATACACATTCATTTGCTCATGACCACGAACCTAAACAGAACGCTTCTTTGGGACAGCGTACACAATATTACACAGGGTGTTACGGAAATGGTCGACAAACGATATTTCACAGAGTTAACTACGTATAATATATATAGTAATGACTTACGTTCTAATCAATTATTATACAATATACATATATATATATAATCATTATGATTGTTAATGTGGTAATAATATTTTAAAAAAAAAAACTATATCAAAGACCATTTGAATAAGGACAAAGGTTATTAGGTCATTTATCTATATTATAGTTAATTAAAATCGTTAGTTCTTTATTCTGTTACATTCTATATGCAATCATGTTTAAATATAAAAGCGTGCATACATTATGTGCTATGGCGCGTATTGATAACTTTAGTTTACACACACACATAAATAAGTATATTATAATATAAGTATATCACATATTATATATTATATTGTATGGACGGGAAACGCCGACTTAGGAGCGTCGAAACTTTTGCACCGAAGCCGACCGCAAAGTAAATAGGTACATCGAACGAATATGGGTCGAGGGCAAAACGGAATTTTGCAGATCGGTGCCTTGTATATAATAATGTTATAATAATATAAATAAAGGTAATATATAATGATATGTAACCGAGTTATTTAGTACTTTGGTAGACCACCGATCGGTTCGTACGTTATGGTAATTGGGCCACGTAAATGCTCATACACTTAATAATAATATTATCATAATAAGACATTATGTAATTATACGCATACGGGTTTATATATTATAATTATAATTAGATACAGATATGTCGTGTAATATATTTCGTATCGCGACTTAAGACAAAAATTGTATTCCTCTCGCAGACCAATATTAATTATCGTTAAATTGTTCGGTATGATTATGATATTATTGCTGTTATTATTATAGAAGTTTAGATGTAATATTATGGGTTCATTAAGTTGTATAATATATTATGTATAGTTGCTGCAAGGGCCCTACTTCGGGCTACCTATTTAGTACTTACAATATAAGTTACAATATATACCTACACCGCGCGCACAGCACAGACGCGATCAGTGTAGTAGCGTAGATCGTTTGAACGAAGAGTTGCGTATACTGTTTGGGCGAATAAGTATGAATAGATGTATAGATAAATTTATTGTTATATTATAGGTACAAGTGTATGGTAATGAACATTCTCAATTGAAAAAATAAAATCACATAAATATTAATTAATTTAAAGAATTTTCTAACTTAATACATACGTTTTGTAATAAATCGTAATGAAATAATATTAATTCAACAATTAATAAAAATAAAATCATATGTGTATCATCAAAGTAGTCTATATCGTCAACGTATAGGTAAAAAGAAATTTACTCGTCCAAATGGTATAAATGACAGTCGTCTAAACGGATTATTTATTTTTTTTTTCGCCAAATTTATTACATTAATTGTCTGAATAGCCACCATAATAGTATAATATTATTATAAAACGGGTCTTTTAGGTATATGAATATTGCCGGTCGATATACACGAATAGATTTTAACCTTGTCCATTATTATTTGCTATATTGTAGCAGTGCTGTCGTTGTGAATTGAACTTGATTATAAGATAATATGTATAATATGTATTATGCTAAAAGTACATACCTAATTATAATATAGTGCTGATGACCGTCATCTCCAAATATTTTTTCCTACGAGTGCAGTTCAGGTATCGTTCCAATCTTGTATCCACAACTTTAACGGTTTGATTTTTTATATTATGAAATATATCCAAATTATTCCCCATGACATCTACTAGAAACTTTCTACTCATTGAAGGATTACTGTTGTTCAATTTCTTTTCACTGTTTCTGCTGCACTGATTTATTTGGCAATAGGTATACATACAGAGTGATTCAACAAGTATAGCCACTCTTTTATGTCCTTTAATTACGAATTCATTGAAATTTTAAAGTATATTTAAGGATCGCATTTTAAAATACTTAGATATTTTTATACCATTTAAGGATACAAGCTTCTTTTTTTAATGAGCACAAACTTCCTTTAGTATAAATTTTTAAGCAGGCGATTTTTTTCTAAAATTCAAACGAGTAGTTTTTTAGTTATTACAATTAATACATTAAGGTTCCTTTAATTAATAGCTTTTAAGATGGTTTTACAACAATTAAAATATATTTAAAAGGTACTTCATCTAAAACTTATTAAATCTAGATAATTGTTACAATTTTTAAAAAGTAAAATATTAATTTGGTAGTAATTACTATAATTATAGCCTTTTATTCATTTATATATTATAGATACGTAGGTACCTATACAAAGTATCATTTATATACATAGTTAAATGATCTAAAAACTATTCGTTTTGATTTAGATATACAACATATTCAAAAAATCCAATTCCTACATAATTTGTTATAATTTTATAAAAATATTATAGCAATTTGCAACAAAAAAGGGTAATTCTCGTTTAAATTCAAAAATAAAAAATTGCAAAAATTTAGTTTGTGAGTATCAAATTATATTACATTATTTTATTTTACTAGAATTAAAAAAAAAATAGTATAACCATTGATTAAATATACATATGTATATTTAATCAATGGTGTAACTCTACATACATTTTTATACGTGATTTAAGCTCAAATGTTGACCATATTAGTATTCATACA
>VUJU01005832.1:0-12313 GCA_009835225.1 Aphis craccivora
TCTCGGGAATCAACTCACCGGCTGCGAAAATTACTACCGATTTTCCAACAGTTATATTTATGAGTACTAAAGTTATACTTAAGTTATTTTGACAGTCGATAAGCTCCATATTACATAAATAATCTTGATAAGAGTCAACAATTCATACCATACATTAATAGACACTATTTCATTTATTTTTCAAGTTGTTATGTCTAATTTAGCTTAGAAAATAAAATTATGCTTTGACAAATAAATATGTAACCCCACATAAGTAAAATAGTATTTTAATGAGGCATACAAAAACACTAGGCAATTTAAATATTGTACTGATGTACAAATTAATTAAACATATCAATACATATAATTGTATGATAATATATAATTAAAATGTTTAAGCATTTTACTTTATATACAGAACAACTACCTTGTTAGATGAGTTCTTGGATACACACACTCACATTAACAACTATGACTCATAGTCAAATATGTTTAAAAATATTTATTGACAGAAGAAATGAAATAGTTGCTGGTAGTGTACAGAGTATATATTTTTTAAACAAAAATCCACTAAGTGTGAAAGCGATCAGTTGTGAGAGCTTGATTCCATACGGGATGGAATCGGTACTATGTTCACAAAAACCGAAAATATACTCTGTCAAAACATAATATTTCTCTCTATTAGATAAAAGTTTTGAAAATGACTTGCATCCGTCTAATTATTACCATAGAAAGTGACGAGAATATTAGTTTGTTTTTAAACATTTTTAGATGTATAGAAATGTTAATATTTCATAATGTATGTATTATTTTTCATAAAGATTTTATTTAACTCAGATAATATAATCTGAGCTCTCTCTCTCTCTCAAAAAAAAAAAAAAAAAATGATTGAATTAGTGTTTTTGATTGAAGGCGAACACAAAGCAGAGTCTCGTAGTTTAAAACAAAATAAAAACCCAAATATTTGATTTATTTAAACTATATACGTGTTCATAATCATATTTATATAAAACTCATATTCATAATATTATGTCCACTATAATAAAATCCATTATAGTATATAATTTACAGATTTGGAATTTGTCAAGGGGAAGTAGGTCGACCCCTCTGTCATAATTATGCTTATTTATACCCTTAACAGATTTATAATTCATAAAATTCTACCCACGCCTTCCACATTATATAGATTTTGTATTATAATAATATGAGAATATAATATTTTATGTATCCAAAGAAAGAATATTTATGGAAATAATATTCAGAAGAATAATGTTTACATCAATTTAATTCGCGAGAGTTAAAATATTCAAAATGAAAATAAAACGGAATACGTAAACATGGAAATAACTAAAAAAAAAATATATTAACTGAAGTATCAAAAAATTGTATTATATATATTGAAATAATGATTATATTTTATATTCGGGATTATTGTTTAAAATAAATTATAGGTTACAACTTACAACACATCTTAATATATTTATTTTAATGTATCTAGGTAGTTATAAAAATATAATATTGAATTATCGAGCTCCATTATTTGTAACAATAATCATTATTAATAATTAATTATCATTTACAATAAGTGTTAAAACGATTAACGAAAAGTTAACAAAAAGTGACAGAAAAAGGAGAATATTTAAAGATCCCGGATTTTTAACAAAATTTGGTTTATTTGTTATCATTAAAAAAAACATTTAGCGTAGAAACTTATATTTTTATTGAATACTTCTGTTATCAATTTTTGATAAGTTTAAAGTTAAGGCTATTAAAAAGTCGTCAAAACGATTTTCTTCAAAGATTAAAGTTAAGTTATTTTGATAAAAGATTCTCTCGCTCACAATTATTTTAGTATTTAATAATAAATATAAATTGATTATAATATGAACATAATCTAAGTAGTAGGTATATAATATTAGCATTGATTATATATAGTACTATATATAATCAATGATATTAGTAATTTATAAGTAACTGGTGAAGTGATCGTGAAACCAACACTAAAATAATTTTTACACAATATTATAATTAAAAATAACGTACGTTTCTTTTTTTTTCATAATACATGGAACGAAAATTTACATTCTTCATAACTAAGAACTCGTTCCTATATTTTAAAAGGAACGCATACCATGCGTCATTCCTTTACAAACAAGTTCCTTCTCAGTAAATTATAAATTGTAATACATAACGATGGAAAATTCATCATTTTTTTTTTTTTTTTTACCAAAAACATGCTTTTCTACATCTAATAGAAACAGCAGTGTTTCATTAGTCATATATACTTGATTAAAATAAACTAAAAAACTTTTACTTAAAATCTTGGAACACATTTTTGATTTTTGCATTTTATGATTTCGAAAACTGTTCCAAGACTTTTCATGTTTATTTTGTATCATATTTTTACAACCTAAAGTAATATTGGAAGTATTGGAAGTACGGTGTGAAACTGCTTTTTTACGATCGATTTGATTCTACTGTGATAACCTCTTATAACTATAAATTAGTATGAACATGATGTAATAGTAGGTATAATAATCATTTTTAATGAAATTAAATAAAAATAAAAACAATACAAATTTCATTATTTGTAATCTCACAGAATCAGTTGCTAATCGTATTACAAATTATCACGTGAGGGACGTCACTGATACATTTAGGGAAGGAAGTCGATACTTTATTGCCTCTAGTGCAGTGGTTCTTAACCTTTTTCGAATGACGGAACACTTGACATTTTATGAGGTTTTCGCGGAACACATCCGTAAAATAAAACAGTTATTATATTAATTTTTAAATGTTTAATACATTTAAAAATAAACGTAAACGCGGAACACCGGTTAAGAACCACTGCTCTAGTGGCATCATTATGATGTTTAAAGATGGCAATGGAAAATCATTTTGTTAAAACTTTCATTATATTTGTCGCAAATTCGAAATACACCAATAAACCGATTATCAACAATTCTAAACATAAGACTTGACATTTTAAGATTTAAAAATCTGTTTACATACCGAATATAATAAATATACTATATCAGCAATCTGCACGGTTATTACTTATTTTAACTTATAAATTATAATACTCGTTATTCTGTAAGCACATTTATCTCAAGATGGACTACATCCTTGCATACATGTTGACAGTTTATACGATTGCTGCATTTAAAGTAGTATGAGTATTGAGTTGTCATCTATTAATATAGGTAATATTACTATATAATACGTACATGGTAAAAATGTAAAAGATCTATATAGGTATATATAAGTTGTAGTTAAAATTATAACAATATATTTTATAATTACGTTTGTACCGTAGTTATCTTTTATCAATTAATATCATTATTGTTCTTCTAAATTATACAACGCACTGTGCACACGTGCTTATTGCATGTACACGGTTGTTAGAAAGCTATTAACTCGTTACTCATTACCTACGATCAGTCCAATCGTCTTTATTAATTGTTATTAAACATATATTAATATTGTTTGACATCGCCATGATTTATAATGACTTATATTTAACAATAATTTGTTAACGAAAAAAGAAAATTGAGTTTTAAATACATTTTCCGTTGTTCTTGATGATTTATGTTTTAAACTAAATAAAAATAATTCCGTATTTATAAAGTTGAATAAGAGAACTCCGACTTACGTATGTTGAAAATGCTCTCGAATTACTATAGAAAACGTACCATGATGTACTCGGTTTTCTTTATTATTATTGAATGTATGCACGGTTTCAAGGTCGCGAAAAAATGTTACTGAAATAAAACCGAAATAATTACGACAATAATGTAAACATTGTCTCACCTCATCATTACAACTTCCGAATTACACCAAGCGAAGCTCGTATTTAGTGCATATAAGCAAGGAAGTGAGAGTATATATTATGCGCATACCGATATCACTGTTTGTGAGAACATATTGTTGTGTCGCGAGATCGCCTGGAGCTTACGAGTTTTGAAATACTATGAAAAGTTAGCGAGCGTTGTTGGCCGTGAATCGGGTCGGCTAACGCACTGCGTGACCTCGTGTCGGGTCAGTCGAGAAGCCGGCCTCGATCAAACGCCCGTGCCTATAATATAATACTGATATTATTGAAAATTATATTAACTATTAACACTATAATAGACATTATAAGATTATCTTTATTATCTCCAAGGCCTTGGCGGTAAAAAATATTATAATATTATTTGGAGCTGTTCGTGGGCTTAAACAAAACGAACGCAGCATCGGTCGCCTCCACGTCGTTTTGTCTGCCAATTTACGTCTGTAGTTCAACTCACGAACGCGCCAGGTGTCAACGAACTGCATTCTATACGGCGTCGTATCACACGTATTGGTATTACCGCTCACAATCTATATCGTACAAATTAATTAGTAACTTATGCAAATAACACACAGTAGTTATTCATTGTAATGAATGACGGGAAAATTTAAATAATTATAAATAGTTAAAAAATTCGAAGTCCGATATAATCGTAGAGACTTATTATATAGTTATCGGACCACTCGTATTAGAACACCAAAGCATGCATTGTGTGCATTTATTCTATGTTGTGTTATTCAATGGTGATATACAAGTATTTACAACGATATGTTGTAAACACAGTTGTTTTTTGGCACTCCACCCCGTATACTTGACAGTTGACAATATCCGTGAATCGAAATCATGAATTTGTTGCCAGAAAAAAAAAACAATAAGAAAAATTTTAATGTGATATTATGTAAATAAGTACATACATCATTATTTATTGTCAGAAAATAAAAACCAATGCTCTTTAAAATATTTTCCCGTGCCCTTTATGGAAATCATCTACTCTATAAAATTATAACGTAACCACGCAGTTGAGAAAGATACTGCTGGAATAAATTTAAATTCAACATTTAAATTCATGACTCAGACGTAGTATACCTCGTTAATCAAAAATAAACAAATTTAAAAATAAACACACTCTCATATATTAGGTGTGTATATATACATTAAAATATATATATGTGCAAAATTAATTAATAGATATATTATATTATACTTATTACTCGTATAAAGAATTAACGTAACATCAACTGTCAATAGGGACGGTCATCACTTGAGTCTCTTTTTAAGATTTTTTCCCATTTCGTTCTCTAAAAATATAATATTTTTATATCAATTACTTATCATATTTTATTCGTACAGACTAAAAAAAGTATAAATATAGAAAAAATTTGAATGTGTTTTTTTTCTAATGGAAATACAAATATAGAATACAATAACAATAAATAGATTTAGATTATAATAATATTAACATGTAAAAAAATATAATATAAATGTATATCTTAACATAACCTAACACGTATAGGTAGTGAAAACGTGTTTTTTTATACCAACAGTTTTTAAAAGAAAATCGTACAATAATGTTGTTTAAAAAAAAAATTGTTAAAAAAACAAGTCTACATCAGTTTTGGCATTAACTTTTTTTTTAATTACTTATAAAATTATAACTAATAAAAATAAAATAAATACCAAATTATGTTTTGGAATAATTCATCTGTATTCGATGAATAAATAATGATGACCATAATTCAAAATTAAGCCAACTTTTGATCAGCTGTCTTATTGTTTTGTTTTGTTTTATTTCTGCAGTAATTATTTTAAACATAGAATTTTCTTGTATCTTGTGTAAAATATTTCAACATTTACGCACAACTGTCAACTATGAATGATGAATGAATTATGAGATTTTTACTACCTATCTTTGTTTATATAGACATCATAATACGTATTAGTACATTTTCCATTTACACACTACACGACATAAATAAACAATAGAAATTTACAAAACCGCATTATCTACTGAAAATATTTACAGACATTTTTTCTAGTCATTTTATTTCGTTTTACGTTTTCAGGGAATTTCTTGAAAAATAATAAAGGAATTTGATAGGTAGGTGCCTATTTAAAATTCAAATCTCTGATTTTACATACGGTGATACGGTTTGAACAGGTTGATAAAAAAAAAAAATGTTCAAATACCTACTTTACGCGTTAAAAATAAAATGCATTATGTGCACACGCATTCCGTCAGTGTTAAATATATCGCAAATAGTTGTGAATATCATCTGAAAAATATTGCAAAGCGTTTAGATTTTTTACACAATACACATGCGTGGGAAAACCCTACGATTGGAAAATCATTCCATAAAAATGAATTACTGTAAATACAATATTTGTAACGTACCGCGGCGATCATTTTGAAGTTTAAATATAATAGCTACCTATATATATATATATAATACACATCAAAGTCGATTTGGAACCAGTTTAGTGAATACACGTACGAATGTAATACATTCGAGATCGCATGTTAGTTTTCACATAGACGTAGCAGTGGTCGAAGCGCATGACGCTCCTAGGCTACAACTATATCGGTACCTTATAGGTACTATCGAAGTAATTTTCGCGGCTCATTTTAGTTGATTTTCTTTTCAATACTTTTTTATTTCAACGGTTTTAAAAATTATTTAATCAATGGTTTTAAAATTAATTCCAGTGCATTTATTAATTTGGTTTACATTTAATTGCCATGTACAGACAAAATCAAGAGAAAGTAAGTAAACAATAATAACATAATAAAAGGGAGATACTTTCATAGTATCACTGTATTAAAAATTATAAAGTAACAATAAGATAATACACTAATTAATAGGTAATATATAAAATATATTAGCAAGAATGATTTTTTTTTTTTAATTCTATACTCACGTTTTAATTAAAATTCACTTGACGGTTATTTCAAAACATCCTACTAATATGTCCTATGGGCTATGACATCCTATATATTTGATGAACTCCTGCACGGCGATGCCTATTCATACAAATAATTTTAAGTTCATAAAATTATTTGACAGTAAGATATCATTACTTTTAGCAATTATAATATATAGTAATAGCAAAATGTTTTTCTTTTATACATTATAATAATTTAATTAAAAACAATATTAAGTAGAACTTTGTTCTTTTATAACTTATAAGAAAATAAAGTCAAATATATATACAATACGACATTGATTTCTATGTAAACCAAATTGGTGTATAAAATACACCGCGTGTATATAATAATTGAAAAAAAAATTGCTCGTGTAGTTAAGGATTAAAAAATAAAAGAAATTGTATTAATTTTTATCGTAAGTGTATATACATAATAATTACATATTATATAGTTTTAATCACTTTTTTAATAATAATATAGATAATATAATATAATAATGTGATTTGAGTTTTTTAAAATTGGTATGTACCTATAGCTAGTGTGTATACTGTACACTGTAGGTACCTACTTACTATTATTTAGAATTTATAGACTATAATATTGTATCCTCTATCAGAAAAATAATGAAAAATAGTTTATAACTAATAAAAGAGCTCTTTAAATGAGTAAATAAAAATTATGTTCTATAAAACATTGAAATCTGACAAAATCTAATATTGGAGTTGTATGTCTATTGTATAGTATGTGAAGTTTGTATTCTATAAAATAACAACAGTATACCAAGTTATTAAACTGGAACAAAGATTATTGTCAGCACAACAAATTCTTATTGTCTTGTATAACTGTATATGATGAAATATAATAAACTGTAAAATCGTTTGCACACAGCTCATTTTCCTGGTTATCATTTCTGTGGACCGGGGACGGAATTTTTGGAACGGATTGCTCGCGGTCAGCTTGGCATCAATAAGCTAGACGAAGCATGCCGATTACATGATTGGGTTTATACAAACAGTACAGATTTTAAACTTAGAATGGAAGCCGACATGAAATTGGAAACACAGGCATGGGAACGAGTGATAGCGAAGGATAGCGGCTACAAGGAGAAATTCGCTGCATGGATGGTGACGAACGTCATGAAAGTGAAACGAAAGTGGAATAGTCGACGTCTGCAACGGGAATTTGGTAAAAAACGTAAGAAATTGTCTTTTTTTTATAAACAATAAACATGTACAATACATAATGGTATAAAACGAAAACAAATTATAAGTAACAAGTTCAACACTATAGTTAGGTTACCTACTATCCAAACCTTAAAAAATTGTCAACTAGGTACGTATTAAAACGGGATTATATATATATGATGAATTCAGCACGACATATAATTAATGTATAATATTACAAATAAAATAATTATACTATTAAAAAATAAAAAGTATTAATAATATTTCTTATTCATTAGAAATAATGCTAATACATAAATATATATATATGTATACCAAGGGTGGACTGGGGCAACTTTTCGGCCCGGGAAATATATATTTTGACCGACCCGCGCCATATTTTGGTGATAACAAAATATAAAAACTCAAATATACCAATTTTAATTTAAAATAGTTAACAATAAAATAAAAACAAGGAAAAATCTCACAAAATTAGGGTGGCCAGACGTCCCGTATTATACAGGAAAGTACCGTATTTCAAAGATATGTCTTGTTGTCCCGACATAAGCTTTCGAGACGCTAAGTTGTCCCGTTTTAAAAAAAAAATATGTTGTTTTTCATACATATGCAAATGGGTAAAGAAAATTAAAAATATAATCTTAATCTATCGGAATTAAATTTCAATAAAAGTATAATTATTTTAAAAATAACATGACTTTTGCTATATTATTATGATAACAATTTGTATTTTGTACCAATATATACGTACTAATGTACTAGGTAACTATGTTGTATGTATCGAATTCGATTATTCGAATATGACTAAGCATCAACTTCAAATATAATTTAAATCATATTAATTTATAATTATTATTAACAGTTAATACTAATAAATACTAAAATATATTTATAACTTGTAAAATTGTGATCCAAAACTGTTTATTTAAAATAAAAGAATTAACGTCCCGTATTTTTGTATTTTAAATCTGGCCACCCAACGACGAAATTATTATATCATTGAACGTATACACTATACGTCTATACAGTATATTAAAATATTGTAAAATGGAATTTCTGGAAGACTAGCCGTGGTTATAAACTCACATTAATCAATTGGTATAATCGACATTATTAATAGACGTTATAAATAATAATTGTTCGTGATGCAGATAGGGTGTAGTGGAGGAGGATTATCAGCCAATTAGAAACCTAAAATCTATTTTTAAAAACCAAATGTAAACAAATTTGAATTTTTACACTTACGTGTTATGATATGAAAAAAATTAATATATTTATATTTTATTTTTAAAAACAAAAGTATAATATTCAATTTTTAATAACTGACTTTACCACCACCTTCTCACAAAAACCGTCCAAGTATATAAGAATAGGTAACAAATTATTTTTGAGCAGCGGCCCACCGGGAAAGTTCCCGGCATCCCGCCTGCCCAGTCCGCTAACCTAACCTAACCTAACCCACTGTATAAATGTATTTTATAATAATCATATGTATCGCGTTTATTAATATTCACACTTTCTACATTTTTTATACGACTACACGTATATTATAATTCAAGAATATCAACACTCTCTAACATATTATGACGAATATGACTAAACGAACCTTCAATAATTATAATATTTATTATTTCCAATGAGACGTGGTATAAAAAGGGACAACTATGGTATTTATATTATACTTCGAGCGACTTTCCATGTATGATGTATTATTGGTAGCTTTGAGCCACGTAGGCGTGTTATAAATATCATAAGATTTCGTTCAACTTACTCGCCAGATTTTTAGCACAAAATGGATATATGATATTGTTTCACCGTCCTATTATATTGTTCGTAAACAGAATTAATACTCATTATATTATATTTTTAACGCTACTTCTAACGGTCGTTTTAAAATGAAACAAAAAAGATTTACACAATAGTTGATTATATTTAATTTGTATTTCAGAAGTCATAATCATTACGAGTGGGTAATATAAATTTATAATTAATAGCAATAGAGAATCCCTCGAAATGTTTAAGTACCTATTAAATATTAATACAAGGTATATAGATTTTAATTTCAAACAAAATTAGTTAAAATTTAAACAAAATCACAATTATCATATTGTAATATAAATACATTGTAGGTTTGGTCTTTAGAAAAACATTTTAAGGAATTTACTTTATACTTATAGCACTGTTCGTAAGCGTATCTACGGGGGAAGGCAGGTTGGACAGCTGCATATACAAATTAAAATTTTACAATTTTCCTCCCCAGCCATGGAGTTTTGGAGTTCTGGACACACCTATATCATTGCTTCAAAAACCTACCGCTCAGTTGCACAAAGCATTTTGTTTGAAATATTTACATATTAATTGAATACATGACTAATATATATACGTCTAACGAGAATGATCCAATTATAACTTTTTAATCATTATGATTTGTTAATAAAAAATATATTTTTTTTTTTTAACGTAGCTAGTGAACAATTATCTCTGACGATTAAAAAACCTCAGAGTTCAACTGACGACCAACACAAATCTTGGTTCCGGATTCGATTTGGATAAGAATTACACCGAAATTAAGACAATAATATTATGTTTGCATTAAAGTAATACAAATAATAGTAAGTACCTTTAATACGTTTTTAGTCCACATTTTGCCATTTTGTCATTTTAAGTGTGTAGTGTACATAGTGCATATTAAGTCTCTCAAATAATACCTATTATCTATAAACACTGATTAAATATAAAGCTGATTTTAATGTTTTTAATGGATGTATATTAAATATTATATAAATGTAACTATAATAACAATGGAAACAACGCTATGTTTTCACAGAATTATTATCAAGAACAAATTGGCAAACTATAATATCGTTGAACCTTGAAATTCAATAGGTAATGGAATGGTGTTTAGCAACTACACGCTGTGATATTATTTTTAAATAAATACATTTTTTTTATTCTTTACGTACTATTATTAGTTTAAAAGAAAAATATAAGTTTTGTTTAAGATAACAATAAATTTAAAACGTTTGTTTCTGATATGTGTAAGACATTGTATTAATCTCGAATTGCATAAATATAATGTATGCCTACATACTTTTATGTAAATCAATAAAATATTTTTAACATTCATGCTTATTTATTATAATACATAATAATGTATGTCTGTATTATATTATATATGTAGGTACCTAGTCACCAGTGTTAGTATAATTGTTGTTTTTTTTTTTTTAATGATAAAATCTATTTTTAAATATATTTATGATATTATTATATAAATTACGTGTAACATTATATGTATAATTATTTATTATAATTGTTATATTTACTTATAAGATTTTTTTAATAATTATATTGATTTTTTTATGCAATTTTTTTATTAGTTCTTTATAGGATGGTTTATAGTAAAAATATATTTAATTTTTTAAACTTTATTATTCTCATTAAAATTTGATGATTAATATGTACCAATATTGTCTATACGCTACGCCGTGATACTTTTCATTATTTTAATATTATTATTAAAAAATAAGCTAGTCGGCAACTCAGAATATCGAGACCAGTTATTGTCTTATTGAGAACTTACATCATCATTCATCACCTTGGTTCAATCGCCTTGACTTCGGATAGTTGTATAATAGCTATAATACATTTGAAATAAATTATAAATAATTGAAAAATACTGTAAATAGATCATTTACATTTATTTATTTAATATTTATTATTTACATATTGAAATAATAGTTAAAGAACTGGCCGTTTGCAATCTCCTTAATATTTTGATAACTGATTTAAGTTCACCGATGGTTTTTATAATAATTAGTAGGTACTCAAATAGGTATCACTTTATTATATATAATTAGGGATGAAAATGTTAAGCCTCAACAATCCTAGAACAATTATCTTTAGAGTTACAGTCAAAAAAATTATTGGTATGACTTGGTACATTTTGGGCTTGGAAAGTTGGTTTGGCTAAACAATTTTACTAAAAAATTAATTAAAGAATAATTAAGGGTTAAATAGGTGATTGAGTCAGTTAAGAAAATAAGTTGTACTGCACATGCGCATCTCTAATTAAGTTAAAAAATTCAAAGGTCATAAAAATGTGTATTTTTATGACATAACCACCGACCACAAAAAAAACAGAATTCAGAAGGATATTGAGTGTTCTCAGTTAGCGTTTACATATTGACAAACTGTATACTTATATAACTATACACAGTGGCGTAGCCAGGAATTACCCAAGGGGGGGGGGGTTTAATGACCATTTTTTTTGCTCACCTCTAAAATATATATTGTGCAGGAGCGGTAAAACGGGTATGGTCGAATTGCACTTATTTTAGTCGAATTGCATTTGAGTTGAAAAAAAGTAATGGTAGAACTGCACTTGAGCTCAAAAAAAGTACC
>VUJU01005833.1:0-12311 GCA_009835225.1 Aphis craccivora
ACACACACACACAAAACACGCCTCATTGTAAAATCAATACATTCATCACTCCATTCAGAATCTAAAATTAAGTTTATGTGCAATAATTATATTGTATCAATTAACTCAAAAGTATTAAGATAATATTCTTCAGACAAATTATTAAAACTGTAAAATAAATAAAAATTGTATAAATATAACATACAATATTAATAAAACAATTGATATTACTTTTCATTTATCATTCTTATATCTCGTTTAAATACCATCATAAATCGTGTAAGTTTTAAAATTCTTATTGCTAGTGTTATGTATTTTAATCAATCTGAGCGTAACAATGAATGTATTCACCAATAAGCCTATAAAACAATAATTTACCTATCTGACAGGCGGACGTATTACCTATTAAAATTTATAATATATAAACTTTTAGATAGGTATATTTACTGTCCATATCTATTATTAAACTTATAATTTCTAGTTCCTGGTCATACGACTAGAGTCTAAAAAAGTATCACTCAGTCTAGTCACTAGACTGAATGATACTTTTTATGTGCCATTTCAGCGTATTTTATATGGTAAGAACGCCAATCCATGCAACATGTAAATAATTTTAATATCGATATTTTTATTTGTAATTCTGTTATTTCTTTTAATTTATATCTTAGTAATTTAATCACTTAACATTTTATACCTCCACAGCAACCTTTATGTATATACTATTTTAAATTCTTATGTTCCATACATTTACCATTGTAATTCGGTTTACCTGTTTAATTTATAATAAATAAATAAGTAAATATTATTACTACTATTATTAGTTTTATTAATCATTTTAAACTTTTTAAACAGTCTGCTTTAAATATTAATAATCCAAATTCACACCACATTAATACATTATATCCTATTATATAATAATTTACCTATTATTATAGGTACGCAATAATGTATGATTATAAAATTATGATTCAATAAAACATTTTTCTTCCTTTAGCATAGGCAACTTATTATGCACCAAGATTGTAGTGTTCTAGTGACCAATATTTTTCATGATCGGTTTTTGACTATTCTAATACAATACTGCTACTAACAAGTAACAATCTTCACAAAAATAAATATATATACCTTTAGAATTATGACTGAGGGGTTAAAGTTATAATAAATTCCTAGTACTTATTTATAAACAATCGAAAAAAATGAACAATCAGTTTTTTAATTTATAAACTTAAAATATATTTTAGATTCAGAGCGGAATAATGAATGTAGGTATTTATATACTACAAGGACTGTGTTTTTTGGTTTGTGTTAATATAAGACAAATAGTATAAGTAACTTTGAAAATGGTTTCTACTTTCTGATAGAAAATTGAAGCTAAATGGTATTTTTGAGAAGGTTTAAATTAAAAATGTATATTATTATGTAATTGACAATCAATAGTCACGATACAATTTGCAAATTATTCTAGAGTTAAGTATTTCTTTTTATATTTAATAAATTTGAAAATATATTACAACATTTCTTTTAAATGTTTTATCTATTATAAAAAAATAAGTTTACTGAAAAGTCACATTAGTTTGTTATGAGTGGTTGGCATTTTTTTAGCATTAAATATTGATTATTCAACCTCAAAGTAACTTATTAATCAATTTTTGATATTTTATCGCAATTCTAAGTTTGCTTACTCTTATATTGATTGTAACGTCTAATATAAATAATATAATATACTTAGGTCTTAGATCATATACTACGGATAGAACCACAGTGCATTTTTTGTTGCCGATATTAGCGAAAGATCTCTGTATTAGGTAGGTGCGCATGCGTGAAGTTACTCGTCACAATATATTTATCACCTAGGTCATCAATAATTATACAGTCATTGCCAGATAAATTGAGACGACGGCGGCGGCGCTTTTCAGTAGGTGTATCCCAAACTAGTCGCAATGTGTAAAATCTATGTATAAATTATAATAATCTATCTATGTACAGAAATATATATATATATATTAATACATTATCGTAGTAACATTGAAATACGGAGAACCCATGGTTTTTCGTTATTGTGCCGCCGCCGTCTCAATTTATCTGGCAACGACTGTAGTGATGCAATTATTCAGAACCATCTTAGATTATACAATATTTTTTTGTAGTAAAAATCATGATATAACTGTTAGGTATATCATGGTAAAAATATATTCTATACTTGTTTTTTATCTAAATCTTAAAACGTTTGCTCTTGGCTTAACAATTAGGTAATGTTTTATTGTTTTACTTAGTGAGTAATTGAGTATTAAAATTAAATGCAAATAAAATAATTATAAAAAATTAAAAGATTAAATTATTAATAATAGTAGGTATGGCTGTTGATTGTTATAGTCTTAACAATATAATTAGGTACTGAATTACCTAGGTAACTAAACCTACGTAAATAACTACCTATTGGTTTTTAAACAAAATCAAATCCTTTAAACCTAAAGGATTAAATTCACAGACTTCCAACCATTTTAAATGTATTACTGGATCTTTGGGAAATTTAAATATTAAAAAATATAAATAATATGAGCAATTCTTTTATTAAAGAACACTCATTATAATTTTCAATACAACTACGAAATAGAGCTAGGGTTTTTATGCACTTTGTATACGTTCATACTATAGATCATATACTATATACTTTGTATATGATCTAAGCGTCCATATATCATTAAGCAATAATCAGAAAAACAAAAAAATTTAAAATTTAATTTAAAAAAAAAATCAATATTTAAATATTTAAATATTTATTTTTAAACTATTATAAATAAATTTAAATGCAATTTTTTGAGATTTTTTAAGACATTAAAATCCAAGCCCTACAATGATTATGACATTAGGTATAAGTAAATGATTATTACCTACCTAATTAATTAATTGACTTACACATGCATAATTAGTTTGGAATTTAATACCTATTACCGGTTTCAAAGAAATCATACACGCATTATAATTCGCCATTGTAGTGAAAACTAAAAAAAAGGAAGTTATTTTCTATCTTATCTATCTTATCCAACGATAAACATGCGCACATCAAACATCAGCTAATACTTGTCGCTAACATCGGCAATACCTCTTTGTATGAATTTAATTACGCCGTAGCTCCAGATTGGCGAGCTTCGGTTTAGTGTTATTACACCAACTGAGACACCTGCTAAAACAAAGAAAAAACTTCTGTCAATAACAATAACTAAGACTGTAACGATAAATCTTCACTATAAATGCTGTCAAACTAAGCGAAAAATTTTTTCGACCGGGCGATGATGTTGTCAATATTATATAATATAATACCTATATCAACCTTTGGTTCCAAGTTTTCGTGTTTTCAACGATTTATCATTATTGTCAAATTATATTTTATTTGCTCACATAGATAATACCTACTTTCATTTTATTTTTTCACACTCATGCCGCTAATACCTATATTATTATATTTTTTGTAATGGGTTACATAAATTTATTATATAAGGCCAACCGTTTATTTGTTAGATACAATAATTAATAATTATCTATATGTTACGAGTAGAGTATGAAAACGGATAGTTTACACATTATCTATATTCTGTACCTTAAATATGTACAAGTACAATGTAGGTAGATATACATATATATATATATATATATATATATATATAGTGGCGTAAATTGGCCTCGATTTCTGGTGGTGCAGAGAAATATTTTGATTTCTAACATATCAATACTAACTTAGGTAATTTGAAAATGTCCACCCAATAATAATTATATTTTATTTCTACAGTCTATGAATAATAAATAAGTATTGACTTATTTTAGTAGTAAAAACTGTATTATATAACATAAAAAAAAATATACTACTAATTTTATATTTTAAACCAAGTCTATGTATTCTTTTAAAACATATAGGTAGGTAGCATATATATTATTCAAATTCATCAATTAATAATATACAATTTATATTATATTATATTTATATTATTATTAAAATGTCTACCAAATTAAAAACATAAACCTATTTGAAATAGGATTTAAGATATAGGTAGTTACAAACCGACATTTGTACGAACATCAAAGTTTTTTAAATACTCGTAATTTTTAAAACAAATGTAACTATACTTTTGAAATTATAAATTAAAGGTAGGTAATAGGTACTTGGTAGGTACCTAAATTAACTATAGTCAATAATCTATACATTATTATTATAAAACATAAAACATCATGAAATTAAAATAGCAATACAATATTTAAATTAAAAAATTACATTTGAAATAGAATTTCACTGTCAAGTGTCAGGACAATATTGTTATTTATTTACGGTTATCATTGCAGTGTCTGCAGTGTTTATGGGCTTTAAGCTTTAAAGACATTTATGCAAATCTATAGTTGACCTAAAGTCAATAGTATTTAAATAGTAGGTATAATATTAATTGTTTTATATTTTTGTTATTTCTAAATTATGAAAGTAAGTTGATTTGAGTAGATTCACAAACAACACGTTAGGTACGCAACAACAATAAACGACTACGACGAAGTAAAAACTCAAATGCTGTAGTTGTAAAACAATCTGTTGCAGTTATATGAGCTTATGACAAATGACAATATCAAGATATAAAATAAATAGGTAGGTAGTAGTACCTACTCTAGGTACTTGAGATTTTTTTTTGTTTGATAGTATTCAATTTTCTTCATTTACCAGCTACCACAGTTAAATAGGTATGCATAAAACATGCATTTTAGGTGTTTATTGTTGGAGTATCCAAAAATAAATAAAAAAAGCCATTTCATATACATCTTATTGTCCTACACCTACGATTATATTCTGATTCAACCAATACCTATGTGCAAGTGTGTGGATAGGTACTTTTATATAGGTATCTAACATTTTTCCAATTACCTAATATAGAAACAGCACCAAGATATACATTTTTTTTTATTTTCTGTAGTTTCAAACTTTCGAATGAAGTTATTGAATATCCTTATTTATTTTTCGTTTTTAATATCCACTAAAAATTCGAAATTCGAATTTCTTTGGGCTTTGATTCATTTATTCAACATAATATTATTTCTTACATAGTTATTTTTAAAGCGTTCTATTTTTCAATTTTTAAAAATAATTAAGTGTCGGTTTTCAGACTTTTGAAATTAAGAAGTCCAATTTAATACAATATAATATATTAATATACCTACCTATTGGCCATTACCTACATTATCAAAATCATGACTCTATTTTAAGTAGGACGAAGACGAGAGATAAACTATGAACGAAACCATATTATTATATTTGCTTTCCATGATGTAAAATAAATATACCTATCTAATATTCAGAACTTCAGAAATATCTAAACATAATTTCGGCTAAATAATAATGATTATTGTTTTCTTTGTCATATTATTATTTAAGTACTTATGACATATTTATTTATTTAGGTAGTATATATAGGTAAATATAAATCTATGTACAGTACCAATACGTATGTAGTATACTAGTATGTACCTACTAAATGTCTAAATGCCAGGACCCAGTAAATTTTATAAATGTAACCGTGGATCATAATTCATAGGTAAGTAGGTAACAAAATCAATCAATACTTATTTTGAATTCTCGCGAATGCGGGACAAAAATGGGACCATTTAAAATGACTGTCGTGCATCAAATAAGCTGTACAGTTCGGTCGCATCAATATTTTGGAAGTTTTTAGATATTTAGTACGCGGTATTGTTATTGAATGCACATAATTTAGTCGACTCTGCGTTACATTAAGGCCATCGAACATTCGTTTTTTCCGATAAAAAAAACAATCGTTTTCGTGTCGTCACCGTTAATAATGTCATTAAATGTAGGTGACAAGGTAACAGTGTAACGCACACCAGTTGCCGGCGTATCGCATGTTCTAAATAGAATAATGTTATCATATTATCATGATATATATGTTATTATCATTATAATATAGAAAATACGGTTTGCCCGTAGCGATAGCGCCCTTGTTTGCCCCACAACGTTAGAAATGTTGTGGTTCTCGCACCGCAGCCGCGTTCGTATAGCTGCTGGTAATGATACAATAATCTCGGTGAGTGTGTAAAACCGTGCGGAGAGTGGAGAAAATAGTAAAACCACGGTGAGTATAAATATTACGTTACCACGGTAGCGATAACAACATCAACAATAACAATAACAACAACAAACGGTTAACGGCCGATCACGAGGTTAGCGAGAGCCTGCAATGCAAGCTAGCTAGCTGAGGCTGCTGCTGGGTGCCGCACGCCCACACGTCGCCTCCACCCGGCAACACTGCCCCGCCCCGTGCACAGTGCGCCGAACACGTATTAAAAGATAAACGATCGAGGCGGCGGCGGCGGCGGAGGGTGAGTGATAAGGGGAAAACGTCCAGGCAATGCGACACACACACACACACACACACACACACACGCGCGCGCGCGCGCGCACACCAAACGGCGACTCGCACACCGGGACCGTCAACAGCAGCAGTCGCGCTTTAGCAGCAGCAATCCGGGACGCCGAGTTTTCGTACACGGCGCTCGAGCGTGACCGCCGCCGCCGTCGTCGATTGTTTTCGCCCGTAACGCGCGTGCGCGTTCGGTTGTTTGTGCGCACACCTGACCGTGTGTTGTTCTCTGCGCACGCGTGCGCGTCTTTATTGCGTCCGTTTGTTTGTGTGCGTGCGCGTTCGTGTGTAGTGCGTGCGCAGTGTGCACAGCACTTTGCCGTTCGGTTGTTTGGTTTTCGCGACGATTTCGGCCGTTTAGCCTCCTCTCTTTCTCCCTCTCTATCTCTCTCGTCGTTGCCGTTGCCGTTGCCGCCACGCCGTTGCCGTCATCGCCGCCGCTCCCGTCGTGTCGTTTTCAAAAACCGTCTCCCCGTCGTCGTCGTCGTCGTCGTCGTCGTCACCGCGACGGTTACTGTCACGCAGCGAAGCACGCCCGCGTGAACGATAGGGGTTCCCAGGGACCGGACACGCGTCGTCGTCGTCGGCACGCCGTCTTGCGGCTGTGCGCGCGCGAACGCAACCGTGGACACTGCACGCTCCCGGAGATGTGACCGTCGGACCCGTGGCACAGCCGCAGACGCCAGCCGCAAGCACGCGGTCCAGTTGACGTTAGCCGCCGCGTCCGCATCCACCAGCCGGAACATGGCGTCGTCCAACACGGATTCGCTTGGTAAGTGTCTTAGGAGTGTCTCGCCGTCCGCTCAACGTGTCCCTGCCACAGACGCCCCCGAACCGTTGGCGGTAACACGCTTTCTCTTTCCCACTTTTACGACGGTTCGGCGTGTTCTGTCGCTTGTCACGTCCAACCGTTCAGTACTGAGTACCCGACAAGTGCACTAGGCCGTGTTCAGACATTTGTGATTTTTAGTAAGCTAATAGTATTGTGCTCTCGTATTATAACGTTTTAACAAATGGCGTGTGATTTGTGTCCAATGCTATTACGGCTTGCAGTACCTATTTACATGACCATTCGAGAACTTGCATGCGTATTAAGATCCGTACAATTTTTGTTTTGCACGCACAACATAATGCAACTTAGGTGAAGCAATCGCAGTGGTGTGAACTCGGCTTTATGCAAACATAAACAGCTACTTTGGATGCTGTTGGTGCACTTGGTCAGGTGACCTAACCTAACCTGTGCATCACTGTATCAGGTACCTTACTATCTTTTGCGGGTGCTGCTGGACGCAAATGTTTATTAAAAAAATGTAGTACAGTGACACACAATTTATCATCCAACATTTATCAGATGTTAGTATTTATTTTTCACAATTTCATACTACTTACGTAAGTGTTGTAATTACCTAGTTGGGCGAGTTAAAGAAAACAATTGACTGTGGCTAGTTAAGTTAATTCAATTAAATTGCCTTCAGTTAGTTATAACCAGGGCTCGGATTTTATAGCATTTGCTAATTTTTATTGGACACAGATAAACATAGCAGAGTAAGCTATAAACATTTGTTTTGTGCATCAGAGACTTCAAATATGAAATTTTATTTTACTATTTTTGCATACTTAAAGGATTTTTAGCTTTTAGTGCTATTTTTAAGTTTTGGTGTCATTTTTGGCTAATTTTCTATACCTATTAATAAAACTTTTATTTCGTAATTTCATAAAACTTTTTTATATTATATGGTATGAAACTATGAAACATGACAATATGATAATTTTGAGTAGTTGCCATACTCAAAAAGCATTTATACTTTATAGTTTAATGAATCAACAAATTCAAGTGACAAGTAGTATTACCTATTACCTAATATTTAAAAAAAAAAAAGTTTGTAATATAAATTTTTATCATTTTTTTTAATGTTTATTATTTAGAATTTTTTTTAAAAAAAATTTAGTTGGTATATTAATTTATAAATATAAGTTTTTTAATTTGTGAACAAAATAAATTTTCATTTTTGCTAGGTATTTATTATATTTTTAGGGCATATTATAGCGCTTATTTTAAGATATTAAAGCGCATATTTTAGTAATCTTTAGTGCTATAAAATCCAAGCCCTGGCTATAACTTATAAGTTATAAGTAAACAAAAAAAAAAATTAACTAAATAAGTTAAAAGTTAAGATAGAAAATAAAATTAACTTAACTCAATAAAAAAAATTAATAAATACCTAGGTAAATATTTTTTTCAAGTCATAATATTCATAGGTAAGTCATAAATTGCACTAGTATTTTGATTTGTACAAACATTTACCAAGACGCTTAGCAGTGTTAACACAAAACTCAAAATTATTATTATAAGGAGGAACAAACTATAATCCGGCCATCCTAAGAACGCTACTCGCTCACGCATCCAAATGACCAAGCTCCACAGTTTCTTACCCAAATTTCTCCCACTCTACTGTCTAGTAGACGTCTAGGCGACAGTGGCGGTGGCTAGAGTTGACGGCGGCCAGTTTTCAGGAAGGTTTAGTGGTGGGAATGCGCGAGATCGGACTAATTTTGGACGCCGCCCAGTAGCTTTCTTAGGATAGCCGAATTATCCATTGATTAAGAACTTTGTAGGCTACATCTATACATAAAAAAAATTAAAATTAACTTAACTGTACAATAATGATAATTAACTATAAAAAGCTAAGTTAAAACAATAGGTACAAAATTTAACCTAATAAGTTAAAAACAAAAATAACTAACTAGTTAGGTTAAAAAGTTAAAAAAAATTTTGTTTTGTTAAAGTTAAAGTTAATGCCCACCATTGCTAAAAAGTATTAATGTATATGTATAATATAGTGAATAATTTAATAAAATATATACCTGTATATTTTACTACTATATATACTATTAAAAATATGTATCTATAAATAAATGTTAATTTTATTTATATTTATATTTATTTTTTTTGTGGGTTTTTTCCGCTTCATTTTTCCGCCTCCCGATAAAATCATGATCTCAATGCATTTACTGGATAAAACAACTTTATTAAGAAGCACATCATTTTTATTTTATTTTGTGACATAAGTATTCAATTCCTAAATTATATTTGCTTGTTATGGAATTTGTAGGTATGGGGTTAAATACCCATATAATTTTTTTTTCCTACCTATTATTTATGCATAGCACAAATCTTCAAGGGGTCGCAAGGGGCGTGTTCAGCACAAAATAATTGGGTAGGCCCGTTTTGTTCTGAAGTGTAGTAACTATTAGGTCATATATTTATTGAATAATAACAAATATTGAGTCATTTGAGGATAAATCGTTATTGTTACGCAATTTTGTAAAATTTAAAATTCAAATGCTCATAACATAATGAGGCTCTGAGTTTTCTCTATAGCCATTTGAAGGAAAACTTATGGATAAGTTAGTATTGAAATTTTTAACTACCAAATTACTTGTATATTTTCGCATATTTGATATATTTCGTAAAAATTTGAAATTTAAACTCTTATAAAAAAAATTATGACTAATGATGTTTGATTTGTTTTAAGTAGGTACAATAAAAATAACTTATAAGAAACCTTTTGTTAAATTTTCAAGTTATTTTGGTGACCCAAAATGTTTTTATCGACACTTCAAAAAAAAAAAAAAAAAAAAAATACTTATATAAATCAAAAATTTTAATTATCCATAAATAACTCAAAAAAAGCCAACATATTTTTAAGATTTAACTGCATACAGATAACACTAATATAAACATTTGGTGAAAATTTCAAGTATTTACAGTGATTAGTTTTTGAGTTACAACTACCTATATAAAAAAATAAATTTTGTCAATTTAACTGGTTTTCCATCAGGTTTTTTTTTTTGAAAACTACTTGAAAATTTTTAGTCTTGACCTCTATAATTGCACTAAGGATATTAACTTTGCTATCAGAAACCACCCTCTGAAGTTTGAAATTGAAGCATTATTTTGACAAGTTATGCTGTACAGACAAAAAAAAACATAAATCACTATAAAATCAATATATTTATTACTTTCTTTAGAATCTAAAGTAATATTTAGAGCTAGAATTTTAATGACCTAAAAAATGTATAAAAATACACAAAAAAAATGCAAAAGTGACCTAAAAACTCTAAAAAATGATCAAAAAATGTACTTAAATGAGTGAAAAAAATTTATTTTTAAAATATTAATTAATAATTATGATTTATGAATAAAATAGGTATACATTTGACTTGTGAATTTAACCGCTTCCTGGTATAATTATTCTGAAAAATCAATAAAATCATATATTAATATAATTTAACGAAAAATATATCGTATTTTTTTACCTGTACACATTATTGCATTGCACAATTAAATGATTCTTAAGATTTTCGAACAGGAAGCTGCGACGGCGATCAGATAAAATATTTTTATATGAAGAAAAACTTTGTTCAACGTCCACAGAAGTAACAGGGGCATATTTTAAATGAACCATATCATTTAAAGTTAGGTCTTCCGGAATTCCATCTCTACTTGTTGTATTTTCACCGTCCAGAATAGCAGATATATTTTTTAAAACTTTGAATCCATTATTTTTCATCAAAACATTTTTCAGTTTGTTTGATATTGTTTCTCCGATTATATTAGGAGCAAGGGACAATGTAGTTTCAATTTGTTTTATTTTATTAATAGATTCTTATTTTGTTCAGTATTGTGTACAGATTGGTGTAGAACCATATAGGTACGTGTCGTAATCACTACTAAAGATACTATTGTATATCTATATAGTTTTGGGTTCGTTCGATATGTAATCTTATCTTACTTACCCTTATATTACTTTTTCAATATCAATGGACTGGAGTAGGTAATTGCTTGTATGTATTAATTGGGATTACCTTTACAACACATGTTAAAAAAGCTCAAAATAAACAAAAATTAGTTAAAATACACAAAATGAACGTCATATTTGTAATATTACGTAAAAATGACCTTAAAAATGCATTTAACACAAAAAATGCAAAAAAATACAAAATAAAAGTTACATATTCTAAATTGTTATATCACGAAACAAATTTAGTTTTTGGTTAGAATGGTATAGCACTTAAAGAAAAAAAATGCAAAAGTCACTAAAATCCTAGCTCTGGTAATATTAATTTATAGAGTAAACGGTATTCTTCTATTTTTTGTTGATAGATGTGTGCGCAGCACCTTTTTATATTGTTTTTAGTTGCTGTTGTATCAGTGGTATCATGATAATAATATGCAATAATAAATATTAATAATATTAATACAGTCGACTCTTAATAACTCGAATTTCAAAGGAAATAAAATTTCCACCTACCCAACATTTTGAGTTATCAAAAGCTTTTAAAAAGTATGTTTTTATTTTTAAATAATTTTTACATTAAAGAAATAAAAAAAAAAATGTTTTCTTACATTCTCATTTTTCTGTCAAGAAATTGTTGAACCCATTTTATATTTTATAAAGAGAATTCTATGTCAGCGTATTCTCCTAGTTTCATTTTTTTTCCAAGTTGCCGGGTTTAAATAAAGTTAAAAATTTAATTTATTAATTTATTAGTTTTAAATTATAGATTTTTAAAATAACATCTTTATTTTTTTTTATTAATGTAGACAATGTACTCGCTGGAATAACTAAATCTTTGGCTATTTCAGGTTTTAGATTCTGAACGAAGTGAAGAATGTATTGATTTTACAATGATGTGTGTTTTTTTTTTTTTTTTGTTTTTGTGTCTGTGTACAGCATAACTAGTCGAAATAATGCTCCAATTTCAAAATATGGGGGTGGTTTCCGATGTAAAAGTGAATATCCTTGGTGCATTATAGAGGTAAAAAGTTAACATTTTCCAACAGTTTTCAAAAAAATTGAGAAAAACAAAAAAAAATGACGGAAAAACGGGAATTTTTACGCAAAACCAGTTTTCGAC
>VUJU01005834.1:0-12309 GCA_009835225.1 Aphis craccivora
ATAAATATACGAGATGATATCTAACATTTAAAAATTAAAAATTATATGTGTTATAATATATATGTATAAACTTTTAGCCCGCTTAGAGATGATGATATTTTTTGTGGCCCTTGAATAAAAAAGTTTGGAGACCCCTGCTATAGAAGAAAGTACAGTAAACACCTCTACTCAGTTTAAGGCTTAAGTGAAAAATTTTAATGAAATATTTCTTTCATGCCTAGGTAATGCATTATACAAATTACATACAAATTCATACAAACACACTTTACTTACTTAAATATGTTTCAAAACTTATGTTCTACTTATATTAATTTCTTAATTTATGTTTATTTAATGTTTTCTGTTTACTAATCAGCCGACGGCTAAAATCAGTGGGATTATCTAGTGATGATTTTGTGAAACAAACAAAAAAAAAGAAATTAAAATAATACATTTTTTTAATATTATTTCAAGGTGAAAATTTTATGTGAAATATTTCATGCACATAAAAGTCATAACTCATAACCCTAGTATCCATAGATAATATTCTTACCTTTAGGTTGAATAATAAATAAATGTACTTTAATATTAAAGCAAATAGCATAAAATATACTCTAATGAGTTCAATTTGTTATAATTTACATTAATAAAATAGTAAAACAAAAACCGCATACGAGGCCATGAGGGTAATTATATTAAAATCTAATGTTATAACTATATAAGTTATATCGTCAATATGATTCAAATGGATACCATATTATAAATTGTCATATTTGATTATAAAATAATCAGGAATAAGTAATAACTAAAGATTTTACCCATTTATTTTTTAAAAGGTACTATAATATACTTGAATCAGTTATACTTAATAAACAATATAATGCAGATTAATGTGTTTAATCCATGAAGAATAAAGATATATTTATTCTTCATGGCTTAATCATTCAAAGCAATAGTAGTAAATCAACTAAAGCCCAACAAACTATTACAGTTTAGAATTAGAACACAATTTATAAGTAAATAGAAATAAAATGACTATTCTTTAATCAACGATAATTAAATACTCTCTTTTAGTATTACTAATTATTAAACGAAATGACTTAAACAAAAAAATAAAATGACAAATTAATTGGATACAATTTTCTGTAACCCGTACTTGTGTCTAATACAATTTCACTTCGATAGTTCGATATTATATAATACAATTTTATTGCTATGTTACAACTACAACTGTAAAATATATTGTATTTTAATTTAAAACAAATCATAAAATGTCAGTTTTTTTCTATTGTCTTTTATTCAATTATTAAGTAAGTCCGACATTATTATCAATACAATTTATTGACTTATCTCTAAAAAAAAAAAAATATTAAAAGATGTTTGAAAAGTATATTGTTTATTAAATATATAAATAAAAATACATACATACTCATTGATATAATTTATTAAAATGACCTTCAATTTGAAGTCGTTTGCACTTGTTGACGATCATTTTTCAATATAATGACTAGGGTCTCAGAAATATACGTTCAAAACGACGAAATTGTGAAACTGAAAAAAAAGTGACCATGAAACTGCTTCACTTGTAAAGAAGGCGCTACCTATCGTAAAAAATATACACGTGACGAGTTACATTTAAAAAAATGTTTGCTCGTTCTAAGAAGTAAGAATATGGTTTATTGAGTGCTTTTATTGTTAAAACACCTATGAACAAAATTGAAGAGTAAATTTATACCTGATTCCGCATTAAAACTGAGTTTT
Source organism: Aphis craccivora (assembly GCA_009835225.1). Taxonomy (NCBI): domain Eukaryota; kingdom Metazoa; phylum Arthropoda; class Insecta; order Hemiptera; family Aphididae; genus Aphis; species Aphis craccivora. The sequence goes on from VUJU01005834.1 coordinate 1,741, forward strand.
ACATCTTTAAAACTTCGTAAAATATATCATGATAAATAATATGTATAACAGTTTTATACTTTTTTCGATAGTTATTTTAAATATCAAAAATCTGAATTCATAAAATATCTCTTCAACAATTTTGTAAATACTTCACTATGTCGAATAAATACACTTTTAAACTTTCAAAATGTATTTGGATCTTTTCCATAATAAAATTATCATTATCATTAATTTATCTATATTTTTATACATTAGTATTATAATACAATAACTATTAACCCGACTTACAATAGTTACTTTTATTTTTAACCATACGTACCTATAGAATGGTGTACCGCTAGATTTTGTATAAATATTTATTTGTGCAGATTTGAGAACAAAGGATTTTAAGGATTTGAAAAAGATTAAGAATATCAAAGACGGCTCTATAACACGAGGGTAGAGTAAATAAGGGGCTGAGATCTCCTTCACAGAACACACCACACATTATATAATTCCATCCAATTTTTTTTTAAAGAAATACCTATTTAATCTAATAATTTAATTCCATAAAATAAAATAATTGATCACTTTACAAATAGTTTAATTATTATAACATTTGATTCTGGAAACTTTTATCAAATATTGAAATATAGTATAATATATAATATAAAAGAAAATTTTTAAATTGTGGTATGATATTTTTAAGTTTTTATTAATTTATTAACTATTTAAATTATTCCATCTCTAAATCTGACTGACGACTGTCCGTCAATGTGTTAATGATGATGTCTTTCATATTTTCGATTTGGATACAACACTTTAATAAATTGTGATGACTGTTAATACGAACATGATAACATTAATTTAGGTAATTATAAACTTTTCTACATAATATTATTCATTAAGTCAGGATTTATTTTTTTAATTTTATAATAATATAATGTTTGTGGTCGGGCGATTTAGTAATGCTGCTGCGATTTATATAATTTGTATAAGTATATTAGGTATAAACAGATATTTTGTGTAAATAAATAATGTAATATTTATGTCACCATCTATTGCATTTATACAGAACGTTAGTCGTGCATGAATACACATATAAATAAAATAATATATTATAATTGTTAGTATTATATATTATTATTTTTATTATTTAATATAATATTATTATAATTATTATATAATATATTATTATAATTGTTTTTATTCAATAAAATAAAAATAAAAATTGTTGCCACATGAGAAATTAATTTAAACCAATTTATAAAGTCTAACAAAATTCTCTATATAGAATGATCGGATTTTAATTTGAACTCATAAACCTTCTAGCTTGTTACAATAATATAATATACGATTTATTATTGGAACATTTTTTTAATAACTGTTGTATGTTTCATTTTCTTAGGAAAATAAAATACAAGTTAAATACTGGAAATTAAAAGAATTTATGATGTAATAATAAAACAGGATTTGAACATAGGTACTTTTAATCGAAATAATAAAAATCGATCTACACAATAACCTAAAAAAAAGTTGGTTATTAAACTAGTGATAATAAAACACAATACAATATATAATATAAAATAAACTCGTATTATCATCATCATCCTGTGTAACCGTGAGGACAAAACTTTAATATTACCCACAAATATTTCAGTCAATAATCCGTACTAATCCCTTCCCGCGTTTTGTTAATCTTATCACGCAGTAGTGCACGGACTACCTAACTAAATCTTATAGACCGTCATAAAAAATAATGTCTCGTCGCGGCTCTTACATTTTTCTGTGTTAATAAAACGCGTGAAAAAAAAAAAACAATTTATTATTTCGTATTAACATAAACCGCGTCCCTCGATTCGTTAAATGCTCAAAACAACAAAAACACAATATCGCCGAGCGTCATAATCCGTCAGCCGCACACCGCCGCCGTCCATGTGTACGTCGTCGAAAATTCGGCGGCGGCGGACGTGTTATCATTATACTGTGTGCGAGTCAAATACGTGTGTACGACGTCTTAGTACTCGCAATACGGACATACGAGTACCAGGGCTTCATGCGAGCGAGGCGTTCGTCGGAGTGTGCAACGTGCATGACGTGACCCGCTCGCGGCAACCGACGGTGTCGTCCTGTCCGTCCCACACGTCAGTGTGTGTTGCGCACAGTACTAAAGGCACAGTAACTGCGGCAATGCATAAATTCGGACGGCTCCGGATACCAGGGACGCATAAGCCAGTGATGGTCGTCCGCGGGCCAACCGCGCGAGTTAGAAGGTGCCCACACACACTGCAGCGGTGGCGGTGGCGGTAGCGTTTAAAACGAGTCCGGACACCAATTTTACCGCCACCGCCGAGACAATAGAATTTTACTGCCACCGCTGCAGCGTGTGGGCACCACACAACGGCTGTTTTCGTCGTTTATCATAATAGAATAGCCAATAGGTTACGTACACAACTCCGGATATTATTCGAGAACTCCTTACACGTAGTTTACATAATAATATATCGAAATAACGTATTGTTATTAATTATTACTATTTCATCCTGGTCGGAAATCTATATCCGACGAGTAACTGCAGACGCGGACGAACGCTGAACACTTATCAGTAGGCATAGGATTTTGTAGCAAATGCTTCTTTTGAGGGGAGTGTGATTTTTTTTGCTTTTTCCCCTATTTGGTTATTTTTTCTTGATTTTTTACACATTTTTCATGAAAACTTAGCTTATTTCTATGTATATTGTACGTCTTGGTCTATATTATTATTACCAGAAATTATGAAACCAATGAAAAAACCAGTAATAAATATATGACTGATCAAATAACTTACTGTTATTGTATTGTGCCGAAATAGTTTTATCTACAATTGACTATTGTTGTATCACATAATAGAATAGTTATAGAATAGAATGGTTGTATTTACGACTCAAGGAAAGGGGAAATTATCTGAATTATACCTGTGTATTTTTATAACATGTTCTAATACTTGGTTGGTCGGTAAATATCATTGATTATAGAATAGACTATTCAATATATATAAATGTATATAATATATATTATATTCATATTATATCAATCGACAATCAGTGAGGCATAGATGTATAGTGTAAAATAACAACCTGACTAAATAATATATGGTCGTAAATTCTTTTTTTTAATATTTAATTTTATGCGTAATTAAAATGTGCTTTATTCGAATTTAATTAATAAATGTTTTTTTTTGTTTTTTTGGCTACTTAAAATTCTGCAGTCCGCTTAATTTATTTTGCTAAATTTGATAATTATATGATAAATAAATAACGTTCAACATAATACATTAAGACTATCCAATTCAATAAAATATAGTAATAAAAAAAAGTTACAAAAAGACACACAATGTTATTTCAACCTATTCAAATGTATAAATATATTTTATTATAATATTCGATATTTAGTAAGTCATCACAAACAGCAATATTAACAGCAATAATTGTTGATAAATTTCTAAAAGGCAGCGATGTGACGCACGTAACTTAAAAACCACGGGCGTTGGTGGAGTTCGAATTGTATTCGAGTAATATATAGTATTAATATACGTCATTCGCAACACCACAGCGTCGTGCCGTTGTTTCTCGGCACTTTTCGTCACGTGCGCAACTTTTTGCGAGTTTACTTAGTCTTTGCCGTAGTTGTACATTTCCGTGAGCACCGACCAGGGGGCCATGCACCACGGGAGCTCCGGTGGTTAGCGCTCGATGTCGTGCGCCGAGACACGTGCCGCGCCGAGTTGCCTGCGGTCGGGCACGCTTTTGTGCGCCGCACGTTCATCAGGGCCGCATGACGAATAGCCGTAAGCGCCGTAGTATTAATTTTATTGTGGTTGGCATTATAAGTTTCAACTCATATTATAACTATTTTATAACTATTCTATACACCAATAATGTTATATAATATCTATGATAACGATTTACCCGTGCAAACGAAACGTTTAAAGTAAGTGTTATAAATGTTTGTTGGTGTAAGGGCATAATTTGATCGGAAGATTTGCTCAAGAGAACATATTAATATTTAAATTGGTAATAAGCATCAAGCATAGTACAACATGGATTCGGTAAAAATTTATTTTGTGTTCTTTATAGGCACGTAAATCTTATTTTGTATGTTTTTGCATATTTAAAACGATAAGACATTATATACATTCATTATGTAATTATTTGTTTGTATTGATATTTTTTTCTCATTTTAAAAATATTTATTTATTTTTCATCGATAAAATTATAAATGTATGTATATAATTTCTTTATTTTGATTGTAATTTGATAACCGACGAAGGTACCTGATGATCTTCGATAAATTGTTGTTATTACAAATAATATAAATAATAAGAAAATTATATAAAGCACATTTTTTATTTATTTATTTTAGTGCTTATTTTGGTTTATTTGAAATTGTTTAGTGAATACATTAAGCATTAGTGTATAAAATATTTATAAATGTATAGGTATTTAACACATTTTTAGTGCATGAAATACACAATTCTGACAAATAAGTGATTTTGGTGCTATAATATAATCTTGAAAAGTTATTTTTATATTTATATCATCTTTACAGTTTACAGGTATTTTAATAATAGTAATGTAGCATTGCTTTTATATTTTAAATTTTATTTACATTAATACATTATTTTATTAAAATATTTTAAAATCGATTATTGTAATAATTACAATTTAAAAATTTCAAATGATAGATAATATAATTTATTATATTGGTCTATAGAGTTTTGAAATATTACTTTGGGTCACAGAGTCCGACGTACATAGATAACATGCTACATGCATACGAAAATATAATCAAAAAGAGTTACAATTTATTATTTTATTGGTTTACGTGTGGAATATGGATAAAGATACGTATCGTCGAAAGATGAAAAACTATGCTACAATATTGCAGTGTTTATTATGGAAATTGTTTGTTTAATAAGGACTATTGTCTATTATGCTAAGAACTATTAAGTGCTTATTAAGATAATAATTAATAATACTCGACGCCTAAAAAATTAATAAACACCACATTATCACCATCGGTAAGAAATACTGGTATTCTTAACAAGTATAATCAGTTATCAGTGATTCAACCAATTGAGTTATGTAGGTATACAAATAAATAACGAATAATAAACACGAATGTATAAAGTACGACACAACACAGACGTTAGACATAAATAATGAATATATTATGGATTAGGCCATTAGGGATTTGATTAGAGATTGGGTAGTATAGCAATCGTTTTAACAGTTAACCCGTGTTTTATGTTGTATAATTTATTTCACAACCACAATTGCGTTACCAAAAAATATAATATAGCCGTGATTATTTACATGATTAATATGATTCATACAATGCTTTCATCTTAAATATAAATTTATAATAATATGTTGTTACTTGTTATACTAAAAAAAAAAATGATTTTAGCAAAATAAAATATCCACTAATAATATCTCATGTATTACTGTCAATAATATGTATTGTCAGCTGAAAAATGACAGCAACAACACTGCCTTTCAAAATTTTAAAAATAACTCATATTATAAAAATGATTTTTTATTTGGTTATTTTAGACGATAAGGTATTATTATATTGTTTGAGGCCACCTATACTATTTATTGATTTATTACTTGCTCGTACGTCATCGTTTAAAGCGTAATTTGTTATATTGGTCATGTTTCTGGACAAGAATCAATCACCACAGACAACGAACAAGTTGAAATGAAATAATAATTGTTTTTTTATAGACGTAAAATAAGTCCAATATCGTTGGGTAAACGAATTGGAAAATAAAAAATAGATCGGTGTCGCCGCGATCACTGGTAGTCAGGCTGTAGTCAGCTGATCAGGTTTACAGGCCGAGTGAGAGAGTAGAGGTTGCGCGCCGGACGGTGAAAATAATAATAATAATAATAATAATGACCGGCGTAGCGAGAATCCCGTCCGGTTGGGTTTTCGATTCCGGTGGACATCGATGTGTTATTGACATGAATAATTTATGGAAAAATATGTGTTCGATTGGGTCGCTGCTTAGTTATTGCACGGCTTTGATTTTCGAGTACCAGGGCTTCAGTGAGCGAGCGCCGACGTCGGGCCGCGTCCGTCGGACACCGTTTGCGGGGGAAACGCGACCGGCGATAACCACGCACAACAGGATACCATGATGACGGTTACACCGTTCTGTTACCGGACGACGGACGGAGAATGCCAGTTGATCGGTAAACAGCCTCCGCAGTACTGCGTATGTTGTTTTTGGTCTCGCTCGTTCTGCTGATCTGCTCTACGTTTATCATAGTATATTTTGTTTTCTCTCTCTGACTCATGCGCAGTATAGTAAATTTGCGTTCAGAGTAAAACCGACATTGGATTGAACTGTACGCAATTATAATACAGCTCGAAGTTATGAACATCGACTATGTTCTTACAATATACATATAAACGTACTATCAAACGTAAGATTGGCATGTTAAAAAAAAATACTGTTGTCTGTTGAACTATGAGATCGTAATAATTTAACAATTATAATTGTATAACAGTACTTATTTAAATGATAAGAACTAAGAAGTGGGCAAGTCGGTAACGCTCTGCTGTACAGTTGATGTCGAGTAGGTAACGACATTGTTAAATTTTAATTAATTGATAATAATATCATAGTACAGAAAAAAGGATTCTGTGTGGAGATGATCTATTATTCTATATCGCTAAGTAGGAGCATTTTATGAAAATATGTTTTTATTTATTTTATGTTAATGTGTGTAATTTATTTTCCTATTAGTTTGCAGTAGGTTAAGTAATTAAATACATTTTAAACAAAAACTTTGCATTTATTAGGTATATTGTAATTTACAATATAATTTGTTTAGACAAAATTATATTATTGTTATTAACTTTTAAGTTAATACCAACAAACTGTAAAATGTACTTTAAACTGGTTTACCGTAAACATTTATTTTTAATTTTTCCTGATTATAAAGTGATATACTGCGAAGTTTTTAAACTTATAAATTACGAACGAAATGCAATTTTACATTAAATATCACTCTAAACTTGAAAACTTGAAACATTATTAATAAGTACAGCCAGTACAAATGATATAATTAACAAAATTCACTCTATATTGTAAAATCAATATTCATAACTCTGTTCAGAATGTAAAATATTTAACTATATTAACTGTATTTACTTATTTTTATTATATTTACAAATAAATTTAAAACAGATGAAATAATAGACGGCATTATAAAATATTAGAGACGACATTAGTATAAAACTATAAAAATTGAATAGATATATAATTACATTTTTTTTTCATTTATATTCTTAAATGTGAACAAATAACAATTAAAACATTTTTTATTTTGTAAAAAATCATTTAATTATCTATGCGAAGAGGTAAGCATAAGACTATCGAAACTTTTAATGCAATAAACGTTAAGATAAATAAAATATTATTAAGATGAAATAAAAATAATAATAACTACATTATGTGAACGAACTATTTGCGTCTTGTGTTATTCAAGGGTTCAATTTTGAATACGTAATAAGTTTTATCAAAATATCAAAAAGCCTACTAAATGACGTATTTTCAATAATAATTGATTTCAAGTTTCAATCGTAATAATCGTATCATTTATAAAAATATATTCTGTTTCCGTTCAATTTTGGTTGGGCGGTAAACGGTAAACACCCTTTTTACAAAATACCATATTATTAAATATTATACAGTAAGTAATTAAACCACTAGAGTGCACTGTCTAACATGTTTCTCATAATTTATTATTTTTATTAACAGAGCGAAATACATTTGTATAATAATTTAAATTAAAATTAAATACTAATAACATTAATAAAAATAATAAATAAGATAGTTAAGGATAAAAATTGTAATGAGAAATTACTACTTCATAGGTATATCATTTTAGCTAAGCGTATTGTTCACAATTTATCTTATAGCTAATTAGAAAAAATTAATTTCTCCAACAAATACTAATACCTTTAAATTTAAGAATCTGGAAATACTTAATGATTATCAAATTTTCATAACAATCCAAAACTTAGCTTTGAACTTCGAATTGCTTTCAGTATTTTTACCATTTTAGCTAAACAATAAATAAATTAATTTAAGATAATTTACAATAATACGTATATATTTTTATATACTTAACCGTTATACCTTTAAAAGGAGTTAAATTGCTTTAATTTGAAATTTTTGGTAACAAATTGTAAGTTAGGGAGTTCAGAAATAAAATATTCCATCTAATACTTTTCAAAAAAATGAGTAAATGGGAAAAGGGCCAGCCCCTGGGCCAATCAATTTTCAAAAATATTAATGTAACAACTAAGAAAAACCGTTATGTTCAATACTTATAATAATACATATAATACTTGTTGTCAGAATTTTCTGAAAAATTCTAGTTTTTCGTATTTTTCACAATGTAAAATTCATACCATCGTTTCGCAAACGCACTACAAACATTAAAAAAACTTCGTAGTATCGTTTAAAACAGTAATAATATGGAATATCTCCGAACTTAAAGCTAAAAATTACGAAATACCGTTTTTTTGAAAATATCACATTATGTTCAATACTTGGAGAAGGAGTAAGATTTCAGATTCAAAATTCAACATTTATGACATAGAGCGTTGCCTTATTAATGTACATGCATAAAAACAAAAATTTTGTCAAATTTATTTTTCTGTTTCTGGTAACAGCCACTTGTTGTCAGTTATTTCAAAAAAATACTAGTTTTTCGTATTTATCACAGTGTAGAATTCATACTATCGTTTCGCAAACGCACTACACACATTAAAAAAACGTTGTAGAACCGTTTAAAACAGTAATAATATGGAATATCTCCGAACTAAAAAGCTCAAAATTACGAAATACCGTTTTTTTGAAAATGTCACATTATGTTCAATACTTGGTGAAGAAATATTATTTCAGATTCAAAGTTCGACATATATCATCTAAATAGCGTTGCCTAATTAATGTACATGCAAAAAAACGTTAAAAATGTAAAATATATTTTTCTGTTTCTGTTAACAGCCACTTTTTGTTAGCTTTTTCTAAAAAATAATAGTTTTTATATTTTTAACAATGTAAAAGTCATACCATCGTTTCGCAAACGCACTACACATATTAAAATGACTTTGTAGTACCGTTTAGACTAGTTATAATATGGATTTTCTCCGAACTTAAAGTTAAAATTTACGAAATACAGTTTTTTTGAAAATATCACATTATGCTCAATACTTGGTTAAGGAGTATGATTTCAGATTCAAAATTCAACATATATGATTTAAAGTGTTGCTGATTAATGTTAATGCATAAAAACTAAGAAAATTAAAATTTGTACTTCTTATTGAGCTCACATCCACTTGTTTTCAGTTTTTTTTCAAAAAAAAAAACTACGTTACGTATCTTTCACAGTCTAAAGTATGTGCCATCAATTCTTCGGATGTATGTGAAGTTGTATTGGTGCTTATATTATGTTACTTACTTATTTTTTTAATGACTTATGTTGAATCACATTAATAATTTAGTTGTATGGTGTAGGTACTTTACATCATAATTTTTTTATACATTATATTTATAAAAGCATTAGCCGTGTTTTTGTTTCATGTATGTCCGAATAAGGCACTCATATTGAAACAGTTAACAATTTTATTAGATAATTAATCAAAGGAAAAATTGTATTTTTGATCGACTTATCAACATATGGTAGTATTTAATATTTTAAGAATAGTTTGAGATTATTCACAAGCCAGGCTAACTGCTATATACATATTATGCGTCTAGTACTTATGGCATTGTTTTTGAATGGTGGATTGTACTTTTACAAAAACATAAAAAATACCGATAATTTTTATTATTGTGAAAATTGTTTACTTATTTAATAGAATAATTATATATAATAAAATAAACAAATTTTTTTCTTCTAGTATTCGAACTACTTTACTTATTTGTTGTGTCATATATCACAACAAAAATCTTAATTTTTTGTCTATTCCTATGAATTGTTTAATTGTTATAATCTTATCTACTGTTCAATAATATTTTTTTAACGAAATCATGAATGGGCTATCATAAAATTTACAACATTAAATAATGCAATACTTCTATAAATCAGATTATGTTAGCTTCAACATTTTTGAATTTACATATGTTAATATATTACATAAACTATAAGCAAATTCTTTATAAATTGTGAAGTATGCCATGTAATTATAATTTTTTTATTGTTTTATCTTTCATGTTATATACAACAGGGCACCGTGGAAAAATAAGTTTGGGAACAGAGGCGCAAACTAATTCAAATAATAGGGTGGCAAAACAAAAGTATTCAATACCCACCTAATAGGAAAAAAATTTTCTGTACTAATTTATATATAAATAATAATAAAATGTGCCAAATAAAAATAGAAAATATAATATACATTGTGAGATAACAGTATAAAGTGGGGCAGTTGCCCCCTGTGCTCCCCTAGATTTGCGCCACTGTTTGGGAACCGCTGTATTAGTGTATTACATATTTTATATCATCTCTTATATAGTGTTAATCGTGTTGTTAAACAACAATGTACAAC
>VUJU01005835.1:0-12304 GCA_009835225.1 Aphis craccivora
AACACATATTGTAGAAAATTAATTAATTTTAATATTTTATGCTTGTGACTTATAAGTTATAAAATATTTCTTATGTTACCTATTGCATAACTTAATACATAATTGATAATTCGGACAAAATAGCTAATATTTATACTTGTTAAATGGTTTTTCTTTTGTACAATCAAATAAAAAGTAAACTATTACATATTTACATATTTATATTTTATACGAAATTAAGTTTTTATAAATATTTATATTTTAATACTTTAAAGACATGATGAATAATACAATTCAAACTACAGTAAATATTAACTTAACAAATACAAGTAAATCTATCAAATTTAAAATGCATTATATTATGAATAAATGAAACTACTAAAAAATAATTTGTAGTAGGTACCTACTAGATTTAATGAAAAAAGTATGAAAATTAAATAGTAAAAAAGAAACACATTATCTGATTGATTAATTTCCCGAGTAAAAACAAGTATATTAAGTTCATATTGAAATAATTATTTAATGTGATAGATATTGAATGTGTAAATTATTAATTAATATTAATGTTGTTCTAAGTTATTAAACTAATGTAGATATACCTACATTAAATTCCAATGTTCAAATCCTATATTTTACGTAGGTACTTAAATATAATAAATTAAAATTAAAAGTTGTACAAACTCATTAGTTCAAAACCACATTTGTAATTCCTTTTAAAATATATTTGCTTGCATTGCTGAAAGTATGGTTACTTTATTTATAATTTAAAATATTTATTGATTAATATTTACTATTGAGATATATTAAAATAATATAATAAGTCATAGTTATTATCTGAATTACTTGACGTTGTCCGTGAAAAATTGACTCATTGTCTTTTACAATTTAGCAACAAAGGGCTTTCATATAAAATTATATCATAGCCATTAAATCCCCTTAAATTAACCTAACCTTACCTTCCCCATTAATTCAATTCTGTCACAAAATCCGTTCTTAGCTGATGTCCTCTACCTATAAACTATAACTACCTGCTAATTTTCAGTTTCACAGGTCAAGTCTTTTTCAAAATTTCGTGTTTAGTTAGTGAACGAATGACCGTTCGAATATATATATATATATATATATATATAGAATATAGATAGATAGATAGATATTATACTAATACTATCTACTTTTTATTTAATCATTAATTTATACTATACTTATAACAGTTTGTTGACAAACTTACTAAGTACTAATTCATTTTTAATACCTAATTGGTTGTAATATATTATTTGACATTTAAATAATACATTTTCTCGTTATTTTAATTAATTTCGTTGTAATTTTTACTAAATGTAGAACACAACTACACAAGACACTAGTGTTCAATATTACGTATATGTAACACGTGATAATACTGTGATACTTTATAACCAAGAAAGCATGTATAATAATTGATAATTGTATATGTTATTTATTTAAATATAATAATATTAAATAAATTACTTATCTAATTTTTAATGTTTATTTTTTGTGTTAATTATTATGTATATCTACCATTTCCTAAAGTTGGTAACTATACTTATAAACGGCTGTAACGATTCTATAAAACACACCATGTCAGCGCAGCAGAGTAACACTATTTGTTTTCTCTCTCTGACCCACACGTTCAGTAAAACCAATTTTGTGTTGTAAAATATATAATATTATAATAAATTTACTTATCAATTATTAATTAAACTTAAAGTTATGAATATTATTATGACTTATGAGTATTTCAAAGTTGAAATATTTTATATTCTTAGAAATCACTTTTAAATCAAAATATCAATAAAATCGTATGATGTACTTTTAATTTTAATAAGGAGCGAATTTACTATAATTATTTAATTCACTATACTGATAACACAAAATTGCTGACTATAATTTGCCATGTGCAGGTGGACCAGAAGTAGAAAATAACTAGTGCAATCCTATTAAGTTTTGTAATGTATGTACCTAACAAAATATTGTATATCCATAGGTATATATTATAGGTATTGTACCTAGTACCATAGGCGCAATTTGAGTTTTAAATTTGAGAGGGCTAAATAATTGGCATGTATGTACTGTATATATATATATGTATCTATATATATATATTCCAGAGAGATATATTTTGGGGCTTAGCCCCCCCCAAGCCCCCTCAAATTGCGCTTATGCCTAGTACCAGTATAGTACCGATTCTTTTTAGAATTCTTTATTTCATTATGTATAATATCATGAATAAACTTTATAACTGTAAACTATCGTTCAATATTTATACAAATAAATATTCATTTAAGCTAAAAAATTATTATGTAGGTATAAAAAAAAACAATTTATTTTCTGTTTTAAGTAGGTATATACGGATCTTACATATTATATGTTGTGGTCTTTGATAGGTATACATTTTTAAAATTTCATTAATTTAATAGGTTATATTATTAAGTTGTTATACATAATATATAATAGTAACTTAAAACGGCTGTACACTATAATATAGAGTATAGATCATATTATTAAAGTTCTGGTATTATCTATGGACTTAATAGTATGGTAATTGGTAATTAATTATTAGCTAATGGCATTTTAACCTCAATATATTTAAAATGATAAAAGTTCTATCTATGAGACCTATATTATAGTGTTTATTAATTTATACTTTTGTTGTTATTATTTTCATAAAATAATAATCAAATATTATTCAAAGAAAGTTACTTTAATCATTAATTTCTTGATAACGTATTTTTTTTTAATGAGAAATTTGAGAAATATTTAGATAACACATGTTATAAGTTAATATCCTGTCAGTAGGTATTTAGTATCATAACATTTAATTTTTAATTTTGTTTATGTAAACTAAACTAGATTACTATAGATTGTATTTTTTATGTTATCGTTTCAGTTTTTGACGAAAAATTTAATACAAAAGCAATTTAACAATAATAAATTACACTAAAAATAAAATTGACAGAAAAACAATTTTAAAATAAATTCATTAGCATAGGTTTTACTTAAAAAATACGAGGAAGTCGTTATATTATATGTAGTAAGTTTCGAATATAAATATTTATTGTGAATGTTACTGCATTAGTGCATTATGAGTTATGACCATCGAATATGATGTTAAAATGTTTAATTGATTTCGATGATAAATTTTTGCAGGATATACAAAAAAGATTCTAAACTGTATTTTATTATTTGTTTTTATATTAGTTATATACTAATAAGGTTGATTGAACTAATTAATGCTAAAATTAAATCGTACATTTGGAGAGAAGGGGAGAATACTACTTGCGTCCAAAATAATTATTATCAGTTGGTGAGTTGAAAAGAACTAAAAAAGGGCCATAGCCTATTTAGTAATTACGTCCCGTATCAATAACTCTTTTATTATATCAGCTATTTTATAATATTTAATATATATAATTATTTAACGATTTATGCCTATTAATTTATTTGTTTTTGGAATAACAAAGGTAGACATTCAAAGCACCGCTTTCACTTTCTAATTTAATTATTTTGGCAAGATATATTCTCCTTTTCTATTATTAAATACATGCAATAAATTATAAATAGTTGACAACAATGTACCTATTATAAAAATAATGAACACATGTATATTAGATATTCGTCTTCCATTCCGTATCTTATTTTACAGTATAATATTGGCATGTCTATAAATTATTATTAAAAACGAAAAATGTAACTTATTGGTATTGGTAATTACTAATTACTAATTAATCAAACTTCAATTACAAAGATTATAAGTTTTTGCTCCAAAGTTTTTATAAAACTAGATTACTCATATTTTTATACAGAAAAAAAATTGAACTTTAAACTGTTCTCAATTGTTTAACACTTTATTATATTTGTATATTGTGTTTATTACTATTATACTTATACGTATTTATATGTAGTGAAAGGCTTTTATAGACTACATTAATGCTTCTTTTCAATAGATATTATTGTATATTTCAACATAAAATATAGTTTGGAGTTCTCTCATAAAAATTTTATAATGAAAATGAACATTGGCTCATCCTTTATTTATGAGTTTTGATTATTATGTGATCGATAGACGATAAACGAAAGAAATATTTAAGCATCTATTCATATTAAACTGTTAAACTATGAATACTACCTACATTTGTATTAGTATCAATCTATTAATTACGATTTACGACTAAATAACAATTGTATTAGACTCGTTAATCTCAATATTCTGGAGAATACAGTATTTTAAATATTCACATTATATTTAAAAAATGTATAACAAATATGGTTAAGACTGGGATGTGAATGGATTTTTATATTTTTCTACACGATGATCTAATTTTTGTACGAATTTGCTTCGTGTCTTGTTGAATGTCTTGAATGATTTTATTTTGCCGTTTTCGCCAATCGCATGTGACGTTATAACGTATTCGAGGGTGGTCTACGTGTATATGATCGCAAAAAATATTCGTACGTTTATTTTTCGACGGCTCATATCAATCATATCGTATTATAACTACGTTTAAGACAATAAATATTGTGCCCCTTACGGTGTGGTACGATATAGATAAATAGAAGTTTAGGCCCAGAGATAATTTCATCTTTTATACGTTACACACACACACACACACACACAGAAATAATATTATGCTGTTCATATACATAATTCATTCGGCGGTTTGACGCTGAGCCAAACGATGTACACGAAGCCGTTGTTCGGGACGCACACACACACACACACACACGCATACTTAAAAACGCTCGCATATTTACGTGGACACTCGTCGCATACTTACGCACTCGGTCGACGTACACTCTGTACACGATACGTGCATGTACACGACGAGAGGAGGACACTAACGGGTCCGCTATTTACCACCACCGCAACAGCGTCGACGGCGACGGATACCACGGGACGGCCACCACACCGTTTGACCTACAACAACGCTCGTAATAACGTAACCAAGAACTTTCTTTCCACTCCCGTGTGAATGTAGAACGTGACGTCACACGGCCGCCGTACCGCCGCCGCCGCCGCCGCCCTCCACCGCGCGTCCCGTTCGCCCTATGTCGCAGCCGCAACCGTTTACTGGCCGCCCGGCAACGCACACGCACCCGGGCACGGCCGGCCGGGTCGACGAACCCGATCTCGACGCGCGCGCGCGCGGTCTTTATAATAATAATAATAATAATAATAACATCGCGTACGATAATATTGAACTGTTATTATGATATCGTGTGTGTGGTGTGAAATAATATTATTATTAAATGTTTTTTTTTTTTTTTTTTTTTATCGTCGTATCAAAAAAGATTTATGAACGTATACGGAGCGAGGGAAAAAATTAATGATTATCGCGAGTTCTGCTATCGTCGGCGCTGCTGAGCTCCGCTCACACACCGCGATATCGCGTAATATCGTACTGTGTTATCTTCGTCCGTAGCATCCGTCACGATTCGACTGGTGAAAGCCGAAGAGTATTGTGAATGAATACAGATCGATAGTTTTAAATCATAATGTCCGTTTGGGTTTCTTTTATGTTTTCTCATCACTCCCTCTTCGACGTCACGGGCATTTTCTCTCTAAAAAAACCGCCGTAATCGTTGTAAACCGGCGCGGCCACAACGGGTTTTCGTATGATATATTACATTATTATTACGGTGTATGCCGCGTAATCGTTCATAATATATAATATTATAATACCGCTACGCGACCGTATACCTATGAAAACATTATATTATCCTATCCGTCCGTCGCAACTCGCTCGTACAAGTCGTATATTATGTTCGGCCCTCGATAGTTGATAACACGGAGTTTATTGACCCGGAAATTCGTTGGTGATGCGATCGTCGCGCGTCGTCCTCATCACGACCGTGTCAATGTCGTCGGCGTTGGTGCATCATGTCGACTCGTCGAGTGGTGCCGGCGTTTAAGTGTATCTAGCATGCCATGGAGTACGTACACAGGTGTCGGTGTTATTCCGTTAGGAGTTTCGACGGGGCTCGTTTTTCAAGTGCACAACGTGCTTGAATTGGCGTGACGGGGTGAGATTATAATATATCGAGAGATTTACGGATAGGTTCGTTGCTCTTCATTTCTCCACGTTCGGGATTACACTCAAATTCGTAAGCTTATTGGGCCAAACGCGCACATTCTACCCGTGTATAGATAATATTATTATATAATCACAACGTAATATTCATACGATCGATACAAAGTAAGCTTCATATATTATGTTTTACGTCGATAGTGTTGTGACTTGTGAGTTTGTGGAGTCGATTATATTATACTGTGGGTATAAACTGATATAGTTAAAGAAGCAGGTGATGCAACTATTCTGAAGCCAAATATTTTGGCGAAAAAAATGTACCTATGTGTTCAAATGGTCATATAGCTAAACACATTCCAAATTGCAATATAATTAATTTTATATTTTTACTATACAAATATAAAAAAAGTAATAATATCTTTCATGTGAGGAAAAAACCTAAATACTTTTTCAAAACTTATTTCTTCAGCCGTTCTAAGTATTACTAAATTGGACAATAATGAAGGTGTTTCTTACATAAATCTACTGTCTACTAGTCTACTACTACTATACAACTTAAAAACTTATCTCTTGGCCATTGAACTGTTACGACTTACAGGTAGTGTTTAACGAATATAGAGATTTAAATCGGTATCGAACCCAATTAAACAAATCCGAAAAAAAGTATTATGTAAAATATTTACTAATGATTCATTATTTCCATTCATATTATGGTGAAAAAAACATGTGATATTAGCGTAATTACTAATTACACTACAGCCGTAGTAATTAAGGTTTTGAAAAATTATGAAAAATAATATTAGCTTGTAATATTTAAAAAAAAAACAATTTCATGTAGTTTAGTGAACACTATTGCACTACATTGACTATTGTCACTACACTAGTCAACGCAAAAAAATAAAATAATGCCCTACGATAAAAGTAACTCCATATGCCTATAACAGATATCATAATAAGATCAATAATAAATGATATTTTCAAGTGAATTTTATATTCATTTTTAAATAAATAAATATTTGAAAAAGGATTTAATAGTTTAGTTATATAAAACAATTTACTTTTTATAAATGAAATTGTGTTATATTTTATGTACTTAATACTCATAGAAAATACCGATGATATTTATTAAAAAATGTGTAATATTTTAAATTACTTAGTAACTTTTATTATTTTTACGTAAACGTGTTTTATGAGTAGAGGTATATTTGATATTATCAAACGTCTACTATCTAATACAATATAATGTTACAATGTATTAATATAATTAGTTTTGTTTTCGTACATTTGTGAATCACTAATAATTAAATGATGATAAATATATAATACTATTATATTAATTATAAAATAATTATTTACATCATAATTAATTAAATAACACACTTATTTTTGGTTTATAAATATAGCATTATATTATATTTTATATTATCTGAACATACTGCTGCAGGCGTACTCGATGCACACATACTCAACATATGTCTTTACAATTCACAAAAACAATCATTGGTCTATTTTTACTATTGGACATATTAGATTTATTTCTGATTTTAGTTTAAGTTCTCGAAAGTTTACCTATTATTAGTTTAATGCTTACCTATAAGTTAATTACTTAATAGTATATATCTATAAGATTAATAATATACTTGTCATTATTATTTTTTCAAAATATCGCAGTGTACTAGTGTAAATATTTAAAATTCTATAAATCTTTTATATCTATAAATTTATAAAAAATGTTAACCAAAATTCGGAGCAATTTTTTTCTATACGTTTTAGCATCGATTTTAAAATAGTCTATCCTATAATCAATGGTTTAAGTTATCTTGTAGTACCTACTATCATTTAACTCATTATATAGTAATTTCAATTATTTAATAGATTAACCTAGTGGGTACCTGTGTCCTGTACCTAAATTGCGAAACGATAAGCGCGTGAACTGTAATCTTGGTAGCCTGTATAGATTATTCGAACAACTACATTTTTGATTTAAGTTTACTAATTAACTTATAAATTATGAGTATTATAAGCATTTATAACGAATCAAAATATAATTTTTTAACAGAGACTGGAGAGCTGTAAAAAAAAGGAAAATATTAGGCAGTGTTTGTGAGGAATATCGTTTGGGCTTGATTACATTAAGGATGACGTGCAATAAAAACATTTTTGAAATCGTGCATTGAAACCGGTTGTACAACTTTCTAAAATGCTCCGACAAAATATTTGATGAGGTCTTTTGGATTTTTTTTGTTAATTTGGAACGTGGTTTAGTCTCTATCGTGACAAAAGCAATGCTATGTTATAATAATAACTATATGTTGTGAAAATGATGTTTAAAAAAATAATAATAATAATAAAGACCTTAGACCGGTTCGACCTCGTCCAGAATATCACAGCAGGTGAATACAATAACGTACTTGTAAAGGGAACGGGCGGACAAAATAAAAGAAAAAAACAATGCGTTTGGGATTCTCTCACGAACGTGAGAGGGTTTGTTTATTATGTTCCACCTCCGGTTGTAGAGGGAAAAAGTGACCTTGACATTGTTCAGCATCCCTGTTATTCATGAAACACATGGGAATCACTGGTAGTTGGTTTTTTTTCACTACTATTCACTCACCGAGGGTGGTCTCTACGGTCCTTCACCCACCTCGACCAATATAGTAACCTCTCATAGTAATATTGTTGCACCGTCGTTATAAACAACCAAATTATATTTACACGTGTATCCAGAAACCGGAAAAAATAGTGTTTTGACACGAATTCGAGGCGACTATGAAAATATTATGTTATCGTAGTCACTAATGTCGTGGTTAATCTCTCTCTCTCTCTCTCTCTCTACACACATTTTACAGTAATCGTAAATTCATAACATTTCTTCAACGAATCGTATCGGATTTACACTAACAACAATAAAATATATATTATTTATAAAATTGTAAGATAAGAGGCTAGTTATTCTACGTCGTGACGACTGTCGCATTTCCGCGAATGCCGTGGCGCGCAAAGTCGCAACAATGAAATCGAACACCGCGCTAAAAACAGTAAAAACTAACAACCAAAACGTAAATGTCCGTAGGTCGTGGGAATCGGTCGAGAGTGGCCACCCCGGTAATAACGATTACATAGGTTTAGCGACAAAAATGCATTTATAAATTATAGTTTAAAAATAATCGTGTTATAAAAATATTCGGGGGAGGGGTAACAAACAATCAATGGCTTGTTGACGTTGAACGTTGGACTAAGAATTTCAGCGAAACATTGTGTTATTACAGTAGTTCTGGTGCGATAGTATTACGTGTATCACGGCACTATATTTTGTACGATATGAATTATTATTGTACAATAGTCAATATACTACGCACACACATCTGATATCGGGGGCGTTATTGCGGAGTGAGCGGCAGCAGCAGTTGTTGATACTTGACGACGATATCGGTGTCGGGCGTTCGTACGTACATTCGATAGGTACTATTATTATTGTGTATTTTTTTTTTCCTGCTCCTTATTCACCGTTGCTCCATTGCGCCGGCGCGCGCACGTCGCCGTACAACCGAGCCGTTGGGTTTTTATCTCGCGTGACGTATACTCCGTCCCCGCCGCCCGCGCCCACCGACGTGCCACGGCCGACGACCGTAACAACACGCAGAGCTGCCGTGTCCTCGCCGCCGCCTTCCCCACCGACCGCACCCGTCCGCCGAGGGCATCGCCGACGACGTCTGACCCGGTTGACGGACAAGCGGAAGAGTAGGGTCGGCGGCGGCACTGTACCGGCGGGTCGGCATGCGCGGTGTGTTTTACGTGACGGTGAGCGCGTGCGCGTGCGCGGGGTTTTCGGATCAATGATAAAAATAAAATACGACGATTACGACGGCCACGGCTGGCGCATGCGCGTCCTGGAGGGTCGCTCTCGCGTACGAGTACTCTGGTAGATACGTCACGCGCGCGTCGAGCTCCAGAGAAGCCGGTTGTTCATTGGCCGCGCCGCGGAAACCCCGCTCTCCCCACGTCGACGCTAACAAAAGGTTGGCAGCGCTGCCGACAACACACGCACACGATCGTTGTGCCCGCGCGCGCACCGACCCTGACGCCACCACCGCCTCCACCATCATCGTCGCCCCCACCCCGCCGTTCCTGTCCTTTGATCGGCCGTACCCCGTTCAGCCCCTCGCCATAACCGCAGCGACGTCACTCCACTACGACTACGGCTGTTCATCGCGCTCGCTGTGTGGCGCGGTTACGTTCAGTTTCCGTGTGTACGAGCCCGTGTACGCGCTACTGATGGTCGTTGCTCGTGTTCTCGCGCGTACGGATTATTATTATTATTATTATTATTATTATTATTAGTTTTGTTCGATTTGGTGTCGTGTGTTTTCGTGTTTTTTTTTTCACATTCTGGTCATATGGATTTTGATCGAATGACATTTATTCAAAACAAAATAATATTCAACGTCACGACGACGACACCGAGTTTTCTGTATTAGTAAATAATACCTTTCGACTATTACTGACACCACGCGCACTCATCTTCCGACAAATCCGTAATCATGCAGATGGGTAAGCGACAACACTGTTACCTGTGCGACTTGCCTCGCATGCCGTGGGCAATGTTGCACGATTTCACCGAGCCCGTGTGCCGCGGGTGCGTCAACTACGAGGGCGCCGACCGCATTGAGCTGGTGATCGAGACGGCCAGGCAAATGAAACGGGCGCATGGGTTCCAAGAATCTGCCCGGTCCACTTCAGTGGGTGGAGGGTCCAACGCCGTCAACGCACATCATCCGAAAAATTCGCATCGACACGAAAACGGCACTCTAGAAGTGGTCGGGTTGCCGCCACAAGCCCACCAGTTGGCCGCACGACAGACGCAACAACCTCCACCGCCTCCGCCACCGGCCGCGGCCACGTCGCACTATGCGGCCCTGCACCATCAGCGGTCCACGCTCATGGAATATCCTGGTCGGCCGGGCGGTGGTCACGTAGACCACGAGGTGGCCATGAGCCGGACGTCGGTGCGTTTGTCTCAAAGCCAACAGCAACAACAACAGCAGCAACAGCAACAACAGCAGCAACACATGGCGCATCACATTCCGAGCCGGGCTCAAGCCGGCGGACAGGGCTTGAAACGTGGCCTGAGCACGCAGGCCGATGACGACGATCATCACTCCGAGAGTAACAAGCGCATGATGGATGAGTCGCAGCAGCGGCCGCCGCTGCAGAGGGGCGAATCGTTGCCGGCCGTCAGTCTCGCCGTGCCGTTCGTCGAGCGGTCGTTCAAAACCGATCCCAAACACCCGATAAGGACCACGTCGTTCGACACGTCCACGTTCAAGACGTCCAGTAAGTAATCTCGCTTATTTTTACCTAAAGAACAAACCTTCCGGCAGTAGGTAGCGCGGTGATTGCAATGCTTTCCTTTCGACGAGGACGACGACGACGACGTCGTTGTGTGTGTATCGATGACCCCCGTAGTTCGCGTTTTGACAATAAATACCTATTATTTATTTAAATCTTTTCAAAAACAAATAAATAAATATCGAATTTTTTAGCTAAGTAGATATATAAATATTGGGAAAACATTATAGGTAACACTACTATCATTGATGGATTCATTTTTCATTATCGCATACGCTCTTCTGTGACGTAGTAATTTTGTAAAGCTGCCGTGCGGTTATATATAGCGTGAGCGGTCGGGCGCAATGTTCGTGGACCGCGGGGGCGTGAGCGTATCGAGATCGTCGATAATATTATACCTACTCGCCGACGGCCAACAAAAACACGTTGGCTGACGAATGGACCGTGACGTCATGGGATCCGGTTCCCCGACCTGGTTCAACTGGCAGGCCACTATAATAATAATACATTTGAGACATGATTAACTGGGCGGTCGATCTGACAATTTTGCCTCTTTCTGTGAAACTACGACCTTGGTAGTGAGCCCTAAAAATACACCAGATATTTCGGAATCCGACTTATTTTGCGCGTTTCTGGAGGGCGAGCGCGGTCGGTCGATCACTTATAGATTTGGCAACGTTACTCGTGTACGAGTCTCGTGACGTAATGCTTACACATGCACACTCACGCAATAGTTCCATTGCGCTTGCGCGCGTTTTCTACGACAATCGCTCATCGGATGATCCGATCGTCCTGCTCCTCTCCCCTGTCGTAGTGGTGATTGATTGTTGTTTGGGTGCCGGGTGGGTTGTTTTGGCGTCGGGTGCCGATCGGTGGTGCATTTTCGTGCGTTTTGACTATACGCTCCGCGTGCATTCTTGCATGGATTA
>VUJU01005836.1:0-12296 GCA_009835225.1 Aphis craccivora
TCTGTTAAATAATGATAGTTTGAAAATAATTTCTAATTATGAAAATGAAGCAGAAAGTGTAGTAAATCATATGGATAATTTTATACTAGATGATGATCAATAAGTCTTCTTTAGAGTTCAAAGCATAATAATATACAAAATAATAAGGAAATTATAAACGTAAGTTTTTAAAAAATTGATACCAAAATTGACTCCAGTTTCGTGGGTCGCGGGTTCAAATCCCGTACCGTGCGGAATTTTTTCACTTAACACGTTCGCCGCCAAGTGTCACATATGTGTGACATGGGGTCTCTTTAAAAAAACCCATGTCATACATATGTGACACTCGGTATATGATTTTCAATTATTTATCGTGGGCTTGGGTTGCTTCAAACAAATATAACAGCATAATGGTTTAATTAAACGCTACCTACGCCATCTAATGGTGTACGTGGTTTTTGTTAGCGTCACGAGATAGTGAGATAACGAAATTAATGTTACTTGATTATCTTATAATCTTTTTCTCTCTACATTGCTTATTATATTTATTTTTTTCACTTGGTACACTGTTCAAAACACGTGAAAATCGTAATCAAGGTGACTATATTTTTCTAATAACTTTATATTATCGTTTGCACGAGGATGATTACAATAGTTCTGAAGAGTATCTGCCACCAGGTAATGAATCTGAAAGTGAATACTCTGACGGTAATTCTGTGGAAAATGGTGTTGATTTAGAAAATTCTGAATGGAATTTTGATATAAATACCGAACCCGAATTTGTTGATTTCACTGGGATTCCTGGCTTACGGTGTAATGTACCAAATTCCGAACCTTTCAGTTATTTTAATCTATTTTTTGCGATGAACTATTTAAAAATATTGTTACGTGGATAAATCTAAGAGCAAACAGTGTGATCAATAAAGGACATAGCCGATATTCAAATCTTAATAGCCAATAGGTGGCATGATATTGATGTTGACGAACTTTGTATATGGATAATTTTTACAATAGTGTTCAATTAGTCCAGCATTTATACGATAATAAAATCACAGTCGTGGGAACGTTGCGTAAAAATAGAAAAGATAACCCAAAAGAAATTTTGAACTCTAAATTGAAAAATGGTGAAGTGAGTCACGTCCAAAAATGAAATATACAGGTGATAAAATGGAGAGATACGAGGGATGTAAGCATGATATCATCCAAACATAAACTCGATTTTGAAAATGTAGTTGATAAATTTGGGCGGAGCAAATTTAAACCAAATATGGTAGTTGACTATAATACTAAAATGTCCGGAATTGATAAAGTAGCCAAATGATCAGCTACTATCCAATACCAAGAAAAAGTATGCGCTGGTATGTTAAAGTTTTTTTTCACGTAATGGATATTTGTCTATGGAACGGGAACCATTTATAAAACATTAATGTTAAAAATATATTATATTTGGAATTTAGAAGGAAGGTTGCTAGTGAATTAATTGGACATACTACACACACCCCAAGTCCTTCAACTCGTATTACAAATATACACGTAGTTCAAAAAGTTGATATCAGAAAAAGATGTAGAGTTTGCCATACAAAAAAGGTCTGGAAAAATACTCAATTCGTATGTGACACATGCATTGATAATAAGGGGAAAACAAGAGGACTGTGCCTAGATCCGTGTTTTAAAATTTTCCATTCTTAATTTGATAATCTCAGAGTTGTTAGTTTTAATTTTAAAAATAGTCGATTTTTACATCGAATAATGTTTTTTATGTCATAATTTTGTACCTATTTTTTATATAGGTAGCTAACAGATTGATTTTTAATTTTGTTTTTATTTGAATTGTATTTGTTTTATATAACGGGTCGATTTTCAATTTTTATAATATGTTGATTTTATTATTATTATTTTTTAAATTTTATAATGATTTGTTTATTTATTCTAATCCTGATGTATTTTTTTTTTATATTATTCCAATTTTATTAATATAAATAAATATTAACTTGGTATATTAACACTCTTGAACATGAAATGAATAAAATATCCAATGTCAACTATGTGTGACATTGGGTTTTGTGTAATAATAATTGTGTTCATATAAGCCCATGTCACAAATATGTGACATGCCTTAAAAAACAGGAAGAAATGTGTTCAAACTGACTTACGATTATAAATTATAAACTATAATAATATCACCGTTATTACGGATAAAAATTAAAAATACAATAAAATAACATTATAATTGTTATAACAATTATAATATATTTGAAATATCGATACGTAAATAATTGTTATATATATTATAATTTTCAACTAATAAATAGGTAATAAAATAAGTATGTAATATGTAAATATAATATTTACAACATTGTCTTTCAATTTGTTTTGTATAATGCAATTTTGATGATAATCTATAAATTTAACTTTGATCCTATAAACATGGCTATTTTAACATACATATAGATCCTAAAAATGAAAATATACAATAAGGATTATTGAGTAACTCATAGGCGTGCGCAGGTCTCTTTTCCAGGGTATGCAGAAAGCTGCCACTATGCGGATACACTGGAGGGGCAATGGGGGAGGGGGGAATTGTAAAATGGTCATTGGTATATGTGATGGGTTCTGTGTTCGTTCAGGGTATGCAGCTGTATACCCTGCATACTCCCTGCGCACGCCTATGGAGTAACTGAAGAGAGTGTAAATAATAATATTTAATAAAATTTAGTTACCTACAAAATTAAAATTACTTAATTTCGTTTTGTACATTTACTTAAACCTAGGGGGCGTAGGGACTGAATACAGAATAATCAAAAAAAAGTTAAATGGAATCCATGCGTGTATATTAAAACATAATGTCTACAACAATATATGTATTAATATTTAATTATATGTATAATATATTATAATTTTACGTTCAAGAATTATGAAGCATACTCTTAAGTCTTAGAAGGGAATCATTTTAACAACTTGCAAGTTGCAGTTGAACACAAATATCACACCCCCTGGGATATCTATTGTAGAAAATTCGTCATTTTGGGTACGAATAAAAATAATGATTATTAATGTTTAAGGAAAAAAGAGGTGTATGATATGTAAAGTTTTTAAATAATAAATATTTATTATAATCATTGATAATAATATACATCGTATACATTTTATATCTAATTGTCAGTACATGTATTCAATGTTATAAATTATAACATGTTACATCAACTAAAACCTATATTATATTTTGGTCAACGTAATGATAAGATACGATTTTTGAGACAAATAATTTTGGGTTGTGTGTGTCGGGTACTCGGGGTATACACACACACAAACAGTGCTCGAATTGGAGGGGGGACACAGAGGGACAGAGTACCTAAACTAATTTTTCAGAAATTGTTGCGTACCTCTACTTGTATTTATAAGGGGAACGTACTGCATAACTCTGCAATTTTATCAAAATGCACTTGATATCATCATAATTTTGATAATTTATTTATTTATGATAATTTATGGAACTATTTAAATAAGTAGTTAATGGATTGTTTTTTATTGAGTTACTTTTAAGTTTGTTACATTTAATAAGATATAACTATAATATACAATATAATATTTACAGTAATTTTTTTTTGTAATTGATAATTTATAAACATTTTTTATATGTTTAAAGAGAGGGAATAGGGTGTGTAGGGACATAGCCCCCAAGGCTCAGTAATGTTTAAAAAATGATGGGGACGTTCTTTTTTTAAAATTTTACAGAGCCCCTTACTTTAATTTTGCCAAGTCGAGCATTGCAAACAAACACATGTATTTTAAATGGAAAATTAAGTTTAAAAATGCTTACAGTTTCTAGTGAGAGCGGACGTGGGGTAATCTAAGCATTTTGTTTTTACAAAAGACGTCATGAAAATTAAACGGGTTTTCGTGTAAAGTACCCAAACAATTCGATAAACGTCGGTAATGAGGTACTAAGTTATAAGTCATAACACTTCTACGAAATATTCATCGCACACAAAAGGTTACAGTAACGTTCGCTGACGAGGGATTTACTAGTTTACCACAACGACAGAATATTATAAATTATAAAGCATTCTGTGTTTGTCAAATGACGATAAGAAGAAATAATGACGATAGAATATATATTTGTTAGGCAAATAATCCATTATATTTTGAGCAGGGTTTATATGAAAATACATTCTCATTAATATCTTTAATAAAAATTTATCATTATTAATTATTTATATTTAATAAGCAAATTTACGCTTAGCAGATTAAGTTTAGCTCCGTTAGTTTAAAAATTAGAGTGAATCGAACTATTATGAAATTCGATGGTAAGAACATTACCTACCTGTGTTTGTATTATGTTGGTTTTTTATGATGGTTCGATTTTTTAGCAAGTTATGCGTGTAAAATATCGATCATAACTCACTTAAAAACTGAACAATCGTAAAAAACTAACATGCAAACACAGATAATGATTTTACCATAAAGTTTCATTATTGGTCGATTTACTCTTATTTTAAAAACAACATAGCTAAACGTGATCTGCTGAGCATTAGTTTGCCATGTTACGCACTTGTAAGATGGAGACAACACATGCGGGTGTTGCGTCTTCTTAAGTTCTATATTATTATATACCTAATATAAAAGAGAAGGTGTATGTTTTATTTTTCTGGCATAGATGATGAAGACATAACTTAAACCATATTTAAATACTTCGACTTCGAACTCTTATCACTTTTTACTACCCATTAGTAATTTTTAAATGTATAACTTAAGTAATAAGTACAGTGTACCTACATTTAGTTTTAGGATTAATAATATATTCAAGTATTAAAATAAAACAATAGTTGAGCTAGGCATTCTAGTATGTATTTATTTATTATATTATATTGTGTGATTGGCAATCAAATGTATTCTAAGTGTTTGGTAAATGATGATAAATATTCAAAGTCCTAGAGACCGAATTATAATACTGGGTGGCGTGAAGTTGCTCGCTCTAACTCTGGCAAATCACGTCTGATATATGCCTACTGTCTGGGACCCCCTTATATATGTTCAGTGTCCTCCATATCACCGACAGGTTCCTTCTGGTCAGTTGCATGTGCATCTGCGCATTCTCACGCTATGCGTCAGCATACGCCGATTACGTCATTTTGGAATATAGTCATACGTGGGATGATTCTGTGCGTCCGGATGACAATCCACCCTAGCATCCCAACACAACCGGTAACATAATATATGTGTTTTTTTATCCTTCGCCTTTAGGCCTAGTAGTTCTGACTTATAATATTTAAAAGTATTTAGTATGTATTTTAGTATTTTAAAAAGTAGAGCCTACATATATCATATTTAGTATATAATGTATCAGAGCACGTAGGCACGTAGCAATAATATTAATACATTGCAATGAAAGAACATATGAGTTTACGTCCATTTAGTACGATGAAACGTATCCACCTTACGCGCGGTACCTAATTAAAACATTAGATAGGTATTTACAACTCAGGCAGAAAAATCTTTAAAAATTAATACCATTTAACAGGATACTGTTCAAAAGATATTAGCAGGAAAGCAGCAGAACAAGAAGAAACTTCAATAACTGTACACTCATATAATACCTATTTACTGTCAAAATAAATCTTCAGAAAAATTAGTTAGGTAATAAATATATAACGCGTGTGAGAAATATACAACAGGAAATTAAAATATAACTCATTTTAAACTTTTTATGTTATAGGTAGCAGGTAGGTATTTATATTAACACGACATTTTGCTTAAACTTAATTAAGAGTTTGGGCTGTAATACAGTTCGGCAATACATAATTTCGTTCTTAACTTATTTATGTAGATACCGTAATTAACTTATTTACTACCTATTTATTTAGATTTCTTTTTAATAATTTTTACTCTATAAACTTAACTTAATTAATTTTTCTTGAATAACCACAATTAAGAGAATAATCTTGGCGGAACTAAATATTTCTGTATACATTTAGCGTAAAATGTAGTTTTACTAAAATACCTATTACAAATGTGAGTGTCAGTGAACTTTTAAGGTAAGCTTATTTTCCTAAGCTTCCTACCCCTCCCAAAAATGAGGATTTTATTTTGTGTTTATTTGGTGAGTGTCTCAAATTTGTTGGTCTCATAGGTAGAAAAATTTCACGATGCCACTACCTACTTAATAATATGTATATATAATATATATATTATATATACAATACATATACCTATTATATAATTTGTGTAGCATAAAAGCATAATTTATTGCAGAAGCTGAATTATAAGCCAATTGATAAAATAAATAATAAAATGAAAATAATAGAGGACTCTCAATGAAGGTACTTTGTCATGAAATAAATACTTTTGATACAGTCAATATGTAGGTTACCATTTAAAATAAACCTGATAAAAGCGGGTAAGTACCGCAGCTCTACTGTACATTAGGTGCCGTATGGACCACTATTATATATTATAGCAGAGTTAAATTTGAATCCAGTGATAGTTATCATTGTACACGAAAAACGATTCTGAACGAAGATGATTTGTCAGCCTAGGATATCATTTTGAATGGATGGTGAAAAAGCTGGTTTATGTTCTAATGGCCTGAATACTCCAGAATTTAACTTTTTTATAATTATTGTAAGCTAAACTTATGAAAAAATCTTGTATTACATTTTCAACTTTTAGCTATTTACATAGTCGGAGATTTGATTGAACTTTAGGGGGGGGGCTTAAATCAGTCTTAATCAGCAAAATAATCCTTAAATACAGTTTTCTTACTTACATAAAGCCGATATAAAAATACTAAATATTAAATAGTAGGTTAAAACTATAATTTTTCTGGCTTGATGTATTCGATGTGGCAGTGATTAGTGGTAGGTTATTTAATTCGGTCGTGGGGTCTTCCTCTCTTGAGACGGCGAATTTTTGGCGGGCTTACGATTAAGTTATAGTGGGCGGCGCCATTCGAGTTCTTAAGAGACTGAAAGAATCTATTTGCTATATGGTTTATGTGCT
Source organism: Aphis craccivora (assembly GCA_009835225.1). NCBI lineage: Eukaryota > Metazoa > Arthropoda > Insecta > Hemiptera > Aphididae > Aphis > Aphis craccivora. The sequence continues at coordinate 6,979 of VUJU01005836.1, forward strand.
CGTCAATAGTAGGGATTTTGAAGTCATTATGCAGGGCTTTGTTGCGTACAAATCAGGGAGCATCAGTTATTATGCGGAGTATTTTGTTTTGATAAATTTGAATTTTATTAAGTGACTATTAGCACAACTGTCTAATATAGGACTTGCGTATAATATTAAAGGTCTCAGTATTTGCTTATACATATTAAGTGTGTATTTTTTGCTAATAATTGATTTCCTATTTAATATTGGAAAGAGAACCCCTAGTCGTTGGTATGCTTGCTGGAGTTTAGCCGATATGTGAGGCCACCAGTTTAGTATCTTATCGAGGATAACGCGTGAGTATTTTACTGACGATTTCCAACCTATTGGCTCGTTGTCGAACTTAACTATATTAGGTGTTTGTGTTCTGCGTAGGGAAAAAATAACCACAATGAAATTTTATTGAGATATTTTTGAAGTGCGGTGGTAATTATCTGAGTTTCGAAGAATTGCAGTAGATGGTGGTACACCGTCAGCAAATAGGGCGATGTTTGTTTCCGTAGTTTGTGGAATATCTGAGATATAAAAATTAAACAGAATAGGTCCTAGTTTGGATTTCTGAGGAACTCCAGCTTTAATAGGTCTGCAAGATGAATGCGTTTCGTTTATTCTGACAACAAAGCATCTGTCGTTGAGAAAGGATTTTAATATGTGCAAAATATATTTTGGTATGTTTACGCATTTTAATTTATAGAAAAGACCATCATGCCAAACACGATCGAACGCTTTTGTGATGTTCAAAAAAACTGCACCTGTGTGATTTTTATTTTCAAAACCGTTACTAATTGTTTCAGTGAGACAAAGTAGTTGCTGTGTTGTAGAATGGTGTGATTTAAACCCAAATTGGAACTTTGGTATCACTTCGATTGAGTTAAGATATTCTAAAAGTTTGGAGAATGCCGTCAATAAGCTTATCGGTCTATAGTTTTCTGGGTTTGACTTGTCTTTACCCAGTTAATTTAACACAATTATTATTGCTATTTCCAGCTTTGCGGAAAGTAACCAATATTGAGTAGGCCATTAAACAGATTCGTTAGAAAGGTTATTGGTTTATTGGGAAGTTTTTTGAGCATTTGATTGGTTATTTGGTCCGCACCAGGTGACTTCCTATACGGCAGTGATTTTATGTTATTTTTAATTTCCGTATGGTTAATATATACAAGCATATTTTTTGTTGCGAAATCTTCCATTAATTTGCAAATTTTTACTAAGTCGCAGGTTTTCCGATGAAATATGTCATTAGGTTTAAATGTACTAGCTAGTATTCGCAAATAACTTTTGCTTATTTACTACTTATTTTTCTTCATCAGTTATAGCTTTGGATTTTGTTGAGGTATGAAGGGGAGGAATATTATTTTGGTCTTTATTTATTAGTCTTTTCGTGCATCTCCAAAGATTTGTATCAGCTGGGTAGATTTCAGATAAGTATTTTTTGTATGAATTGACTCTATAATTGTCCAGGGTATTACGTACTTGTTTTGTTAATGCGTTAAGTAAACGACGATCCTCCGGTCGTCTGTATTGTTGCCACAACCGCCTAGTCGAGTGCTTATGTTGAATAAGGATTAGTATCTTCTTAGGGAGCGAATTTTGAGTAGGAAGTTTTTGTGAACTTTCGCTACAGTTTTTGGTGACCATGGTGATTGTATCAATAAGATGACTTATTGCTTGATCGGCGGTAGTCTTTGAGTTAATTGTAATTGGAGTTTGTAGATTATCGGTTATAAGGTTGGAAAATATGCACCAGTTTGGTTTTCCGTCAATTAATTTTTTACGTGGTGGTATGTGTGCATTGGTAGCTGTAGATAAAATAATTTTAACTGGATTGTGATCGGAATCTAGTTCATGAGGCACTACTTGTGTAATGTTAATAGAGATACCTTTAAATAGTACTATATCCAGAATATATGGGTGTCTATGTAAATCGTTTGAAAAATATGTTGGCGAAGGTGGAGCCAAAATAAATGCCGAGTTAAAATGTATGAATTCTTGCAATTTGCGACCTCTTGAGTTTATCAATGTACAGCCCTAATTTTTATGTTTGGAATTAAGGTCACCTAGTAATGTTATATTATTAATTTTGGAAAATATAGTTTCATAATCTTTTAGGTACATTGATTTGCTGGGCGATTGGTATGCGCTTATGAGTGTGATTAGTTTATTATTTATTGTTAATGAGATTGCTATTACTTCTAGCAATCGAAAGTCAGAAATAATTGGCATTTGATTATGTTTAATGTTGTTTTGTATGATAATTGCTACTCCACCGGTTAACAATGAAAACAATGAATACCTAGCAAAAAGTTATAATAAAAATCAATAGGTACCTACTGTACAATATATATATATATATTATATGAATAGCGTTATGCAGAAAGCAACCATCCCACAATTTAATGAAAAACGAGGTTTTAGTAGAACCAGATAGAGAATTTCAATTTACGTATTCTGCAAAATACAACCAAACCAACATTGAAGTGTAGCGCTATCTATCAATGTTTCAATAACTAACTGAATGATTATAGCGATAAAAACTAACGCATAATAATGATGCGTGGTTTTGTAATGGGGGTATGACTAATAATAATAATAATAAGATAATATCAATCCAAGTGGCTTGGTCGTTTTCTGTAAAAAATGACAATCATTATTTTATTATCAATGGATTGTTTTAAATATTAATATTTTAATATTTTATTCTTTGTTATGACGATTTTATTCGTTATTTGTTATTTTAATAATTATAAGTAAGATTTTAAGTGTATTATTATATCTTGTTACTCACATAACATGGAAGTAAACAGAACTAAAAGGGCCAGTCGAATGGTAAAGTTTGTTCAAAATATAGCAACAACAGATATTGAAACAAATATTTCAGTTGATTTGGAAGGTAAGAAACAAAAATCACATTATATATATCTTTGATGTTATAATGTAATATAATAATAATAATTTAATAACATTGTAATACTTATGTTTAATAACAGAAATTCAAAACGAATGTATTGTATTTTCTGACGACAATGAAACTTTTGATGACACTGACAAGGATTCAACGTTTGATCCGTATTGCACCATAGTGGAACCTAGTGATGACGATGATCAAGCAACACTTCCAGATGATGGTGAAGATAAAGACGTAACAGTTCCAGATGGTGATGAAGTTATTAACACAGATATCAATCAAAATATTTATAGTGGTAGACCGAAAAAAGGTAGGAAAAGGAAACACACTGAACAATCTCGAGCTAACATAAAATTATTAAAAAACTCTAACTTGAGTTATTACAACAATAAAAATAAAAAAATTGATCCCAAAAAATTTAAAGATTTTGACTGTGTATGCCTAATGAAGTGTGTGCTTTTACAAAATGCCAAAGGTTGTATTTGCCTCATTTCATCCACGATTGTAATTTACTAGATATGTATAATGTTAAGAGTTAAGTATAATAATTACATTTTCAATTAAATATTGAAGTTAAATTTAAATAATATGTTTTTATATAGCCTTATGTAGTTAACAATTCAGTTAACAGACCTACTATAAATCATAATACCATTGGCATTATTATTATACTGTTTATAATTGTAATTCAATATTTACATTATTCAATTACATTTTTTAATATTTATACTTCATTGATACCTAGCACATCACAATCGCTGGATCAAGTGAGGACAGCAATTAAGCCACAAAATATTAGGCCAAAAACTACGGAAATAGTAGATGATACAGTTAGTAATGAAACTTTATATTCTATTATTATTGGGTGCTTAAACATCCTGCTTTGTGGGACCATCGTCTACCTCTTAAGGACCGGACTAAAATTAAAAAAAGAAAATTATGGGAATTGGTCCATTTGGAGTGTGGAAGTTTGATCCAATCTATTATCAAGCTATTTTGTATTATTATTGAATAACGGTTTGTATTTGTGTGTTCTTTTGCGTGTTTGCTGGGGTTTTTTTTCATAGGTAATTATGATGTAACATCTATTATGAATAAGTGGAAATATTTGAAGGATAAGTATGCGAGAGAAAAAAAAGTTACAAACGTCCACCTGGTAGTGGCAGTACACAATTAAAAATATGGGAGCATTTTGAGGAACTCAAGTTTCTTGAGGACATTGTAGCTGTTGAACCAACGTAAGTAATTTACCTTGTTTTTTTTTTTTCATAGGTAAATTATATTAAATGTAAATTACAGCAAACAGTTAATACTACATATTATATATGTGACCAATGAAATACCAATTCTAAAAATATGAAGTTTTATTTTTATTTTTCATGACACATATTTTTTTTAGTACTTCTTCAAACTTGACACTTGAAATGGACAAAAGGTTAGATGTCCAACCATTTCAAATGCTTCGTCATCAAGAAAAATACCCATAATTATGACATATTATCTATCTTATTTTAATTTATTGATCATTATATTATTACTTAAATATCTTTATAAATCAATACTAATTGTTGTATATTAAAATGAAAAAAATAATATGGTCCATATAATGCTATTAGTAATTTATTAGTGATCATAATAATGAGGATGAACAATTACAATGAGATATAAGAATACTTTAGTTTGAATGGAAACCAAAAAACCAAAAATCGTAATGATCAACATTAATTAATACTATTTTACCGTTAATTATTAAACTATTAAACAATTCTACATAATGTGTGATTTTAATATAAATGTATAAATTTCAGGAAAAACGCATGATATTATTGGTGAAGCTATTTTAAACGAATTAATATCGTTTAGGCCCAAAACACCACCACCCCCATCTACTACAACACCATCAGTGACTGACCCATTTTGCACCTATTTGATTATTTTATTTTTTTTAATTTTTTTTATTTACCTAATAATATAAAAATTCAATTGGAAGAGGACATATTAGCATTGGGGTTTGCTGCAAAAAAAAGCACCGTTCAAAAGATTAGTACACATTTTATTTTTAGTATATTATGTCTATTAATTTTCTTTTATAACTGTCTCTGTTGGTACTCTAAAGCTCCTGCATGATTAACATACATTTTTAATTTGTCCCTTATTTCTTTAGCATTTGAACTATAATGATTTGAACCTGCACGGTTTATTGGGACTAACCATTGTAGTTCATCTGTTTGCATGTTGCTTGCACTGCATGATATAGCTTGGTTGTACATAATTATACCTGTTAAGATAATATTATTATTATTTTAATATTATTCCATAATATTTACCTGTGTCTGTTTCTAACTTTTTTATAAAGTTGTGTAAAACAATTGTTGCTTTTGTTATATTTATT